>LUCH01005898.1:3556-36047 GCA_013368495.1 Paragonimus heterotremus | reverse complement strand
CGAAGTCTGTCAACAGTGCCATATTATCGCACCCGGTGGATTCGAAACACTCGGTCAATGTGATGGACGCATTTCGCCCAAACTACCGAGTAAAGCCACCCGGTCGAGGGCAGTTAGGCGTAGGATTCTATCCACAGATGAAGCTATTGGGATTCGCCTGTACAACCCACCCCTGTGCGCCCAGAACCGTTTTGTTCAGGCGTTGGATCTGCCATGGCCAACCCCACACCCTGTTAGTCTGTCAGGTCCCACGGTTCAAGTGGGTACTTGATTTCAGTGTGACATTGAATTGATTGACCTGATTAACCGCCCGTTCCCCGTTTACCTCCTTTAATGATTCCCCTGTAGAATTCGTGGTATAAATATGACATATTTAGCCTGATGATGAATCACTGAAAACGAGCTTGTTCGCTACACAATATTTTTCATGACCACGCTAGGGATTTTCGCTCGATTGAAACCTGATGAACTGAGGAAGTTCTTCAAAATGTGTACAATTTCGTAAAAACCGTGGTTCATACAAAGTTGTGAGATCCTCTTTGCTACTTTGACGTGGTGGTCATGTCTATTGACCGCTTCGATCCGGAGGACTGTGCCGACTATTGTTCTCGTCCTTCCGGCTACAACTACGTCAGAAAAACCAAAGCAAAAAAGCCAGATGAAAAGTAGTCGCGTTCATACGGTTGAGTGCCACACCACAGGCTGTTTAGAGATGTTGGAATATTGAAGCACGATCCTACGGACATGCAGCAGTGCGAATTTTCAATCGCTGCCGCACCGCTGTTTTCAGATCAGTGAAGAGCGGGCTTGAAAAAGATTCCTTCCAACATCCCAAGTGATTTTGCGTCGGAAACCGTATAGACTGTGATGTTTAAGCATTGAAACGTGATAAAACCTCGGATCCGAGCCTTGGTTCCGAGGCACTTTTCAAAGGAAGATTTGGAAGTATGGTGCTATCAGTGCTTTGTACTTTGTTCCACTAACCTCGGGCGAGTACTGCATCAGTTCGCACTGTAAATTTTAGTTTGGCTTGATGGAAAATTGACTCCGCACTATTGAATAAAAGCCTTCTTGCGCATACTTGTTAGTTCCCCTTCAACGTTCGGTGATCGGCAGACTGCTGAAACATTCCATTGTTGGATTATATTTCCGCTCCAGCTCGAGTGCTTTCTCGTTACCATTGGACTTTTTGTGAATGTTGTTCCTTCTTGCGGATTTCAATCCTTGACTTCACTTGTTATCATGTACCAAGGGTTAATTGCAGTTTCTTCGTTCTTTTTCACTACAGAAGATGTTTATCTGAACTTATCACACACCCTTGTTCCACACGGGAGACTGTAGAGAAACACATGCCTGATGCCTGCCAACTGTCATGCCAGTGTCCAGTACAAGTGTCAGGACATCTTGTGATAGCCACTAGGGTATCAGCTGTGTTTCTATTGCATCCAAACTGCTGACCGATCCAATAATGCAACGGTTCTGAAACAAGGAAATAACCATATACTGAAGAATTGGCTGACTTCCAGCTTGGCTGCTGGTTTATCAGTCACATCTCTGCCTCACGACAGACGCTGGAGTAGAGACACCCATTTTCCCAGCTGTAGGTCGTGATGTTTGTGAACATGTGACGTGCTTTCGGCTTGGTTACCCGACCTGTCCTCTGGGGTCGATTCTATGCTTGTCCGCTCTGATTGCGCAGTTAGCACCTACAGGCAGCTCTCTTGGGCAATTTCATTTCAACTGGCGTTCAGCAGGTGTGTCTGATCTAACTAACTCTTTTTGCAGGGAACACACAGGCCATACCGAATGGGTTAACTGATATGACTGGTCAATATGTTGTGATCTTTGCACTCCCAGAACATAATGTTTTGCAACAGGATTTAGCGGGCACTGCCCCTGTCCTTGTCGTTGCTGGTGGACCACTGGATGAGTTCAATCGCTCTGTCTCCTTCGCTGACATCACTTCTTCAGCTTTTAGTACCGATGACGAGGTGTCCACGAGAACAGCGAAATCATGTGCCGCATCCATCAGTTTCTGTCACTTGTGGCGTCGCAACGGCGTCTACTTGCCCACTGCATGCGGGGTTAATAAATCATCTGTTTAATCAGTTTGATATGTGAATCAGAAGTCCGGCCCATTCGTGGGGAAGATGTATTCCCGGTAGTCGACCTCTAACGGTTACTCTCTGGTGAATGCATTGACTGGGTGAGCGAATTAACAGTCCATTGGCGTGTGGTTAGGAAATGTAGAAATTCGCAAATGATAACGGGGGCAGTAAGTAAATACAGTCTTCGCTTTTCTAGTCATGTATTTCACACATGAAGAAAACATCCTCCGCACCGCG
The DNA here is from genome assembly GCA_013368495.1 of Paragonimus heterotremus. Taxonomy (NCBI): domain Eukaryota; kingdom Metazoa; phylum Platyhelminthes; class Trematoda; order Plagiorchiida; family Troglotrematidae; genus Paragonimus; species Paragonimus heterotremus. The sequence continues at coordinate 33,702 of LUCH01005898.1, read as the reverse complement.
AATGTTCGAGTGTAGCCGCTAATTTCGGAAGAAAACCACAAGGAAGCGACAAGCTGTGAATATAGCGAATGCTTTTCTGATTAGGTTTCGGGATTGGCGTCCGTCACGCCGAACAGTCTTGCAGCACCCAACAAGGCTGGGCATGAAAATCAACTCACTTGCAGAAGTCGGTGACGAGTTTGTTGTAAGCTCCTGAGAGGGTGAGCCGAATCGACCACGAAATAAAAATGCATTCTCCAGAATTCAAATTTTCCGCATTGAGATGGAAGAAGCGGAAATTTTCCCCCAAGAATAACGCAAGTGACTCAGGCAACCGTTTTTGAGTGCAGTCGAATGCGCATGGGAAATGAAGTTTTTTCTCGTTCCAAAAATTGTGTCAGGCAGAAAGGTGTGGGGCATTACATGGAACACGCTGATTACAAACATTCATGTGTCAAGAGACTACAGGGCAGTTACTGAAAATAGTAGTCGAATTTATAAGGCTATTAGTGAGCATGGCACAATAGAGGTAGGGTGAATGAAACATAGCGAAGGTTACGTCTGCTTTGTTCCGGGAAGTTTTGTATCCATTTTGCCCGGAAAAATTCGTGTTCTCAGTGGGAGAGGCTATTTCGGGCAGGAAAATGGGCCTCTATACCACATTTGATACTCACAATCTGATTGTCCCTCCTATCTAACAAAACTTAATTGTTCATTGCTTATTCACCATTTCTGCTTTTCACTCTGCACAATTGTACTCATCCATCAATGGAGAGCTTAGCAAAGTACCATCAAGTTGAACGGCAGCTCGGGCAGTCGTAACCGCAAACCAGGCCGAAAGCTGAAATCAGGTAATGATGTCCATTGCAACTCGAACAACTCAGCCTCACAACGTCCTTTCACATTGCGCAGCAAAAGTACCGGGCTCATACAACATAGACTGACACCTTCGTGAGTTCTTTCTACACCCGATTCAAACCGCACGTTGAAAACGTCTATTTCACAATCTTTTGCAATGTACTCAAGCGGCTCAAGCTATATCCATAACCTTTTCGTTTGAGAGCAACACTGAAATTTTTCCTACTAGCGGACAACCGTGTCGGTCCATCAGCAGTGTTTCGTACTCACATGGCTTCCCAGGATAGCTCATCGACCTGATATCTGGCAGCTCTATAAGGTCTTGAAATACCCTGCTCGCCTTCATGTGAGCCGTTGAAGGTGGCCACATGGTACAGCCCACAATTTCCCCGCAGTCTCTTCTCTGATAGTGATGCAAAAGACAGTATTCGCTGGTCGTAATCTTTCACTACGGCTTCAATATAATTTTGAATTTGGTACGTAAATCCGCGGCGATTGACCAGACAAATTTAGAATAGATCAAAATGATATTTGGCAAATCAATGTAGCTCGTGAATGGTGTGAAGGCAGAGTGTCCTATAAAAATCCTTATTAGTGAATTTAAGGCTTACAGAGGGCAGAACCAACTTAGTTCTGACAATCAGCACAAAACAGGTTTGCAAACTTCCGGGGCTTAAATAACGATAATCTCTGACATCGCTCTGGATCTGATTCAGGTGATACACTTTCAGACGTTTTGAGATGGTGTCTAAATGCCACCACTTGTTCCACAGATTACATAAAAGCTGAATGCAATTTAAACGACCCGGTTAAATATCCGTCTTTTAGACTAGCAATGGCGGATATTGACTGAACACTAACGTTACTCTTAATAGTACTGTCCCATTTGTTTATCACGTAATTCCGCTTTCCATTCTTGATTCCACAATAAATTCTAACGCGAGACAACATTCCATAACGTCCGGAAAATCGAAATCCCGTATTTGTTGGACAATTCGCGAGGTCTGTGAAAATCCGTCGATTTTAAGGAAATAACTGAATTCAAACCAGAAGATCGTCCACTTCTCTGGAAAAATTAGGACCCTTCTATCTTCCTCCATTATCACAAAAGTTTTTATATGTTTTCCCGGAATTGTCTCCGTCGAATGATGGCGAAATTCTTCCGCTGTTCATTTTATCCATACTGAAAAATCTTTTTCTGGCATGACCTTGAACATAAGGCCAACGTTAATCTTGTGAAGCAAAAATTGTTGTAACTGGTCATCATTTTTTGTGGAACATTAAACATTTTGAGAATTATCGTTTTAGAAGCAAGCGAGCCAACTTTCCGTTCATAAACTAGAATTTCCCTGTATTATTATGTCCGTTTTGTTACTTTATTTCCATAATTGGTGTATTGTTCACTTAACAATTATGTGTAGGTTATGGGTTTCACGTTGAAATGTGTGTACTGATCACGCTTATCTGAACGTGTTTCTCACAGATGCGCTGAGAAATACACCATTATTATTATTATCATTATTATGATTATTATTGTTAGTAGTACATTTATGGCGTCATCACTGTTTACTTGTCATCTAGCCGTATGTCACATTTTGTGCGCTTATTACTCCGGTCCATAGCACACTTTTCATATGAAATATCGATCCTTGCTCAATCATCAACTCCATCAAACAAACTGATGTCAAAATTTCGGACGGAATTCTGATCGTCACGTGATAACCAATCTGGAGTTAGCTTATAGTTACCCAATTATCGCAGAATACCCTAACAATTATTTGCCAATTTTATACACTTTATTGGAAAAACACAAAAATATTAATAGCGCGTAAAGGTTTTTTCAAAAATTATAACGATTACATTAATCATCATATTACATGTGATTACTTCACATTTTCCCATTTAACTCATGAAATTGCGCTTTTTTTTCATTCCCACGGGCATCCATATTGCAGAGAAAATTTTCGCAATAAATGGGAACCCAAAACCTCATATTGGCCGACCGATTAGTGAGAATTTCAACTTTTCAACGTTTTACAGCGGTCACCGCGGTCCCGCGCTGAAGTCTGCTCAATTCTTCGCTGGATTTTGGAATTTCCCGCCCTCCCTCGTCCAACATTTTCCGCTGGAAGTTCCGTGAAATAACGGCGAAATCCTTCGAAGATACATTTGCACGTATTCCCCAAAGTGACCTTGAAATATTTGAAACGTCGTCTTTACTTAACCTTGTAAAAGATTAATTAGATTAACATCTCATTTTTTTGGACTAGAACTGTGGAACAGATGAACTATCTTTTTGCTTATGCGTAAATCGAAGATTGTAAACTGTGACTATTTTCCCTCTAATTAAATTTTCAGTTGTCACCAGGTTTCATCTTTGTATTGTTATATATCCATGTGTTGCTCTGAATCGCATGTAAATATCTGTCATGTTCGCGCACCCCCGAGCGTGCTTCTCACAAGTGCGTTGAGAAATATATATAATAATAATTATTATTATTATTGATTGACTGCTACTAGTTTAATCAAGGCGTCATGCACGTTTTGACAATAACAATTAAGCCCGTTAACTTATGGTTGTCAACTTGATTGCGATGAATCTGCAGCCGCGGTTTGACTGTCATTTGGTTTCTCCCTCTTTTATTACTACCAGATGTCCGCCAAGAAGAGGCTTGGGACTCCTGGGATGTTAAAAGCCTTTCCCTGCATAGACAGGTGTGCCTTTCAAACGCTTTGGTGAGTCTGTATGAGACCATTGGTTGAATGTGTTAATCAAATCGAATGCACTAGTTTGTAGAAGGATACAGTCGCCATCAAAACTGTCCAGCGAGTAACCATCGAAGTGGCTGCTAGCTTGCGGCACATCTCATACGAGCCTCGTCTGGAAATTCTTAATACTTATTCACTTGAATCCCGAAGACTCCCTGGTTACTTGATCCCTACACACAATTTATTCAGCCCAAGGCTTGTGCAGTTGTAGCTACAAGCAGAAGTTGACTGCCAGTCGAAGGGGTCACGACACGAAGCTCTGAGCTTCGATCCCGGACCTTCTTCAGGCAATAGTTCTCTCACAGGGTGACCAACCACTGGAACGATCTTCCTTCAGTGACAGTTGGCTACTCATCTGGAGGCCGTTTCGAAGTGTTATTGGGCTCCCACCTACTTAAGTAATAGTTATAGCAGCATTTTATTCTGTTCTACCAGATTATTACTTTACTCCATGATTACTGAGTTTCAAGTTGAACATCACTTGCAATTGATCGCAGCTGTCGCATGCCCATAAGTGATGTTCAACTTGATATTGTTTTGTTGTATTATTGGTACTCTTTACAACCCCGCAAACCATGCAACATTTGGTTCTCAATGGCCGCCTCTCAGGTCAACAAAAACCACTGACACCAAAACGAACGAGCTGACTGGATCCGGGTGACTTGGGCTCCTAACCTCGAGCCTCTGAACGAATTATTGGAAATCACTGGAAATAGCTGAAATTGCGAGTTTCTGAACGGAACCTACCAAGGTGCTTCTAGCAAACAGCGTCAAAATGAAGTGTTCAAAGACATAATAAGCTGTTTAAGATCTATACAAACCACGATGAGCAGGACTGATTTGGTCAAGGCGGCTTAGGTCAAGCTTAGACAAGAACCCACGAGACCCACAACACGCGGGTTTATGTGCTTCGCGGGCTGGTATTGTGTGGGCAGCCCGACGGATTGGTTGTAGCAACTTCATGTGTTAGTGCACTGAGTAACCTACTCTTCACCCCCAAGTAGTTTTGTCCAGTATGATGGTTTAGAGTAAGTTGTCATCAATCCGTGAGCCGCCCGTCATCCAATCTACACGTTACCTTTCGTTGTGAATGAGATAAAAAAAAGTGGTAGGTTGCAGACTGAGAGTGCGATTGGGTTTCTAGTACGTACGTGCACCAACTTAACGCTTTCTTAGGTATACGCAAAAACACCAGACGCGAAATAAAAATCCCGATAATTACGGTAGGCAGAAAATATATCATAGGGTATTTGCAATTGATCTCGATCAGCTCTAGACGACACCGATATGTCAAGTTAGTTAGAGAGGTTGAGGACCCGGCGGTCGAGCGCGTGATCAAGCTGGAAGTGTGTATAGCGTGATTGACACACATAGGTCAACAAGCATGCAAACGAGCAGACGATCGCATGCATCAAACAGACGGCAGGCAAGGATCTTTAAGATCCTATGTACAATATGAACTAAGATTTTGGGAATGATTTCACACATCGTAAGGCAGGCAGGCCAGGGTTATCTCCAGGTCACTACAGGTTAACCACGGTCTAAGTTCAAGACATGTCTCAGCAGTGAGTGATAAACTGTTTGTTCTGGGTGACGTGAACACTGGAATTTGGCGCGACTGGTTAACCTGGCCGGGACTCCCCGGACCGACAAATATTGGGCATTCTGAAATCTCCACTAATTATTTTGTACTGTGAAGGCAAATTTCACACGTAATTCAGTTCATTGATAAGGTTGGTCATGTTGTCATGAGTGGCGTTAATTGGTCTGCAGACGCATCCTAAGAGTAGTTCGAAGGGTCCGGCTGACACTGACAGCCGCAGCGAGTCGTCCGTCATGTCAAGACGCGGCTCATCAAATATGGTCGCAGAATTTTTCTACCCTAGATCAATTAAACATCCACCGCCGTGTCGTGCTTCGTGATTTTTACGGAATATATGATAACCCATAACATGCAGTTGTGTGTTTGACTTCTGAGGAGTACATTAGGCTTCAGTGACCAGAATAATGTAAGGATTATAGAGGACTGCAATACATCCCAAAATGTGTAATTTATTGACAAGTGAGCGTGCATTAAACAGCAATAAAAGTAGTGCATGTTTTGGAAGAGATCAATTTGCGAAAAATCTGGACTTCGGCTTGATTCGAACCAGTGATAGAAACAACATGCCCAAACGTGATAAAAAGCTCTACCAGCTGAACTACTAAGCCACGTCGAAAGCTCAGAAATTTAACATTTAACAAGAGTAGTTCGAAGGATCCGGTATGTCATGTGGAATCCACCAAATGATCTAGCCGATTGACTGCCCAAGCAGGGTTTCTCGATCAGTTGGGTAACTCGGTGCAAATGTGAAATTTCTGAGCTTTCGGCGTAGCTTCGCAGTTCAGCTGGTAAAGCGCTTGCCGCGTTTGGGCATGATGTTTCCATCGTCGTTTCGAATCCAGCCGAAGTCCAGATTTTTCGCAAATGGCTCTCTTCTGAATTACCAAATCTGCCAAACTACTTATCAGTAGCGCATTTTTCTTATTCGATATCATTTAAACATGTTCAAACCAGAGGGGTTTAATTCAAGGACTTTAGTGAGGTCTCGTGGTCTGCTGCAGTAATAGTGAGCCCATCGAAAATTGATGGGTCGTCGCCTGCGTTTGAGCCCCTAACAGAAAGTGGTTGAAAAGTGTCAGTAGGGTGTGGTGGGGTAGTGGAGCTATGGGAGGTGGAATGAGCTGGGGAGTTTTGAACGGTATGTGACCTACTAAAATGGGGGTAATATTGAAATTAATTGGTTATACCCACATGCACATTGTCTGCAAAGGGATTGAGGGTTGCGTTCGGATGAACATTCATAGTGAGGGGTCATTCGTATTCGAGGGGGTGTTGGGCGTAGGGCAAGCAACTCTGGCGGTAATAATGGGGTTCTGGTTGAGCCTTGCATTAAGGGATGTGTCACGTGGACGATTGCCATTGTTAGGCGGAGACCTAGAATTGGGGGTTGGTAATAAATACATCCTTTTTTCAGTGGGTGTGGACTTGGGTTTACGTGCTTATCTTTACCTTACGATGCTGAGGAAGTAAACACGAGTGACTCGTAAGATAGTGAGATGAGGGAGGTTGGTAACACTGGTGATTCATCGGTGACCGATCGTTGGATTCCTTTGGGATGTGCTTTAATCTGGAATACCGGTGTGTTTGACCGGCACAGTCTTGCTTCGTCTGATTCAGCCACCGCGCAGACGGCCGAAAATCTGGATGTCCGATTTGGTTCAATATGGGTACAGTTATTTACATGATGATGTCTGCTGGTTGACCCCCCAACAAAGGCCGCCCTTACGTTAGGCGGGTTATTGGAACTGTTGAGATCCACAGTTAGGTTAATCAAGTCAGCGAGTATGTTGCCTTTTGTGGTGGCATTGATGTTTTCAGGAGAATCGTTGACACACTCGGGTGTGACGCAGCAAGATGAAGCTTTAGGATCAACTGGACCCGATTCATTGTCCTTGGGCACCACCGTACCATGTCTGAATGCGTCCTGGGCCATACGCTTGGAGACGACAGTGATGCACAATAAGCGATTCCGGCAGTCTCTTTCAAGTGGCGTTCGGTCCTGTATAATTCCGATTAGTTCAAAGGAGGTTTTGGACTTAATAATAATAATAATAATAATAATAATAATAATAATAATAATAATAATGGCGTATTTCTCAATGCATTTGTGAGAAACACGCCCAGATGATCGTAATCAGTATACACACTTGATAAGGTTGTGACATTGGATGGGCTGAATCGTCATCATTTCGCCCTCGAATTTGAACAAGAGCGGGCAGCGGATCTTTTGAGTCTTCTTTCGAAGACAAACGCAGGTGTACAATGTTGGGTCTATAGTGGTAATCCTCCGTAGAAGCTTATCAATACCATCCAGGTAAATCTTATCTGGCACATTGAATACGGTGTCAGTGTTTGAGTAACGCATCCGTTCTGTGATTTTTGTTGTTGACGTGTTGAGAAACATGTTTGCGCTCTGTATATTATCCCACTTGGAGCTTTCGGAAAATTCAAAGATGTAGGATAGAGAGACTAGATTTTCCCCGGAGAATCAAACACAACATGGCTTGTTTATGGTTGGAAAAGCTTAGCTTCTAGTTTAGATACCTTACTGAATAGATCCTCCACTACATTGCCTAGGGGAATGGAGCTGTTTCTAGTTTGACATGTACTGGGGGGAAAACCACCAGCTTATCCTCAACCCCTTTAACGGCAGCATTTCTGGAAGAGCGTGTGTAAGTTCTAGGCATTGGGCATTTTCATTTAGGTCGACTAATATCAACTTCAGAGCCGGAACCAGTGTTCCTGAACCAAGTCGATTTTAAGATCGACAAACAGTTGTTTGCCGACCCGTTTGATCACCATAATTCGTGACAGAAAAATATTTTTTGGAAATGCGTGGAAGTGGATAAAATGCAAACAGCTTTTATGGGAGTAAAAGTGTACAAATAACAACTATGTGAGCAATTTCAAATCATATATCCAATCAGCAATCACTTGCAGTTTTCGAATCATGGGCCACACATCAATGAATGCGGCAGTCACCGAAGCGATCGGTATCAAACGCCAAAAACGTTCGAACTGATCTGACGAAAACAACGCAGCCATTTCCAATTTCGTGCGAGAGGGAAGTGTGGTTTTTGCCGCTTCCGCAATGGACGTGGAAAGCGAAGACAAGAAGGCGACACTTTGGAGTACTAGTCGTTAACTATCCGGACGTGTTTGTGGAATCAATAACGACTGGTGGAGGAAGTAGGGTGAGTTGGCGCAGGGCTATGCTGATCACGGATAGCATAAAGAATTCTACGGTTCGCTTAGGGCAGTTTTGGGAACATCCGTTCAATCCACGGAATTATTGGTTGACGTGGACACCGACCGTTCTTGTATCCAGCCAGAGGACATCAAGAACGTCTGGCACAAACACTTTGGCAGCCCACTGAATTGCCCTGCTACCACTGATTAAGTGATAGTGAACAGCTTGCCGCAGCACACCATCAAGCCTTCGTTTTCGCTCATACCTGATTTTCTACAATCACAAACAGCGATCAGACAATTGCGCAATGGAAAGATGCAGGTAAGGATGAATTACCGCGTTAAATCCTGGAGCATGACGGACCGGCTTTGGAGCGCGCGTTGCCCCAGCAGGTTCACTCCATCTGGGAGCGGGAAGAAATGTCATAAGATTTCGAGAAGGCCATGACAGCACCTTTTTTTAAAAGTAAGGGTAGCAAACGATGCCACAACAGCCAGTGGGGTACGTATGCTGAGATGCGCAAGCAAAGTGCATGTAAGAATCCTCTTGGACAGGCTGAATTCGAACGTTTCGGAGGCCAATATTCCCGAGTAGTAGTGTGGATTCCAGGCGGGTCGTATTACAATCAACCTGGTGTTTGCTGCCCAACAGATTCAGGAGAAGTGCCGCGAATGCAACCGGCTCCTGTAAGCTATCTTCACAGACTTCCCCAGGGCCCTCGGTTCCGTGAACCGTGAGGTGTTGTGGACGGTGCTTGATAAGTTTGGATGTTCGGGTAAGTTCGTCAGTTTGATTCGAGTGTTGCATGTGGGCATGAGATCCAAAGTTCAATCGTGTGAACCTAACCCCCACTATTTTGGCACCGTCACCAGCATGGAGCAGGGTTGTGTCTTGGCCCCAGCCCTATTTAGTTTAGATTTGACTGCCATGCTAACAGTTGCTTTTCAGGACTCGATGGGGAACGGCATTAAGGTTGAGTACCGGACGGATGGGCGCCTGCTGCATATCCGACAATCAGGCGTCTCAACCTGATCACATACCTCAACGACAGGCATATTTTTGTTCGCGGGTGACGACGCGCTGTTTGCACACAACCAGGGCAAACCACGGCGGTTGGCCCCGGCTTTCCCGATCGTGGCATCCAAGTTCGGATTGGACATCAACGCAGGTAAGACATTCTTTTTAGCCCGCTCCGGGCGAAAGTGCTGCTTCTGCACCTGCGCCTGAATTTCGCATCAGTGGAGATTTTGTCGAAAGCGGGGCAGATTTCTGCTGCTTGGGTAACAACTTGTCCGCAAGCTTTCAGATCACGCGGTGAAGGCTAGCGTTACTTTCGGATGTCTTGAAAAACGTGTCTGGAAGAGTTACAGTCTGGAAGTGACCACCAAGCTCTGTGTCTACCGTATAAAGGTGCTGTCTGCGCTATTGAACGGCAGCGAAACCCAGGCATTGTATCAGCGGAACTTGCGCTATCTGGGATATTTCCATATGTAGTGTCTAGGACGCATTTTGGGTATCTCGTGGCCAGACATGATTCCGAACGCCGAGGTTCTGCGGCAAGCAGACATGAACGGGAAGGCAGCCTTGTTGTTGCTGACTCATCTCTGTTGGCTAGGCCACGTCCATAGGATAAGCGACGACCGTGTTCCGAAGAAGCTGTTGTGTGGGCAATTGAAATCAAGCGAGCAACATCCTGGTGGTCGAAGGCGGAGATACCAGTGTTGTGCAGGTAAGTCTTTCGCGTTGTAACATTGAATTTAAGTGCTACGAGGAAGAAATTGAACCGGACAGTCTGGAAAAATGTGGTTCGGATGGACGTACAAAAGTTAACCTGACAGATATTGCGCGGCCGTGAACGTAGGACCACGGTGCACAAGGAAACTATCGGTACTATAGGTCGTGGTGACCTAACCACATGGCGTTGCGATGGGCTTGGCCGCGAATGATTTGGCCGTTTGGGATCAGCAGGCCATCAGCGTTATCATAGCGCAACGTCAAGCAAGGAACAACGCATATATTAGGGTTAGTCAGGTTGTATCAATTCTATCCATATTTTTCTTGTTCACAGCAACCAACGACTAACGTCACTTGGAACGCACTCGCCCCTGTTTTAAGAAAACTGGTCGTCTGTAGCCTCTTACCTTCCCTTCTCTTTAGCATTGTTAGTGTGGCCTGTGATGAACATTTTCCCTGTTTTCTTACAGTTTAACCTTGCATTTCGATTTCACTCCATATCCCCTCAGGAGTGCACTAACATGTCCTCATATAATGGATTACTTCTCGCGTCACATTTTCATCACTTTTCTTCCCAGTGTTGACCTCACCATTGCGGTATCTCTCTGCTTATCTCTCGACAGATAGGAGTTTCATTTTGGAGCTGTCTCATAAGTTGGATAACCAGCATTGACCGGTTAGACCAAAAGGCCTCACTCATAAACCCACATTTCTTATCCTCCCAACTTTACATCGGATACGGGGCGTGAGAATGAAACCTCAAATAGAGCAACACGAGTCTTCTGCGTTGTTAGTTAAGCGCAGACTTACCTGGGCTTCGTTCATTGTGACAAGCTAATCCGAATGGGATGCCGTCGATCGTGAATGTACTCGTCCCACCCGTGAATGGTTGAGTGTGAAAAGGCATATTTAGGTTAACTCGATGTGAACCACATGTTCTTTTAGTATCTTTGGATACTGGTTCTCTAACACACGTTGTTATGGATTTGCGGATTTCCACTGTAGCGTTACCCTCCAAAGCCAGTAGTCTTTTGACAGCGGCCAAACCGCACGGCTGTTAACGGGAACCTCATTGTCAAACAGAATATTTTTGTTGTATCACTACGTTCACCGAAGCAGTCTTGTGTCGGGAGCCGAGTAAACTTACTCTCGACACCCCCGCCAATCTACCCTTGAAAATTGACCAATAACCAAAGACTACGTCTGTTTGGACAATTTTACCTCGTCGGTGCAGGAAAAGACGTGACTTAGGCCAACCCTCTGCAAAGGCCGTCAAGAAGATATGTAGCAAGTTATCAGAGGAATGCCAATGTATGTCGGCCCAGTCTATTCTCTCTCTCTCGATGGTGTCAGTCGTAGTAGCCGTTTAGTCAATCGCCCACCGTAATCACCAGTGTTGACGGGTCTCGGTACACAGGAAGCAATCAGCCCCTCCACGTAAACGAACGGAACACGAATAGACTAATAGAGTTGGGTCAATCGAGTTCCTTATAGTACAAACGACAGGACCTCACCCCAAGGGGAGTCATTACTATCAGGCAAGGACACCTCCAGCCGCCAATGTAAATGTTTAATCAATCTGTTAGCAGTCAGATAGTGGGCGGTGGTGCGAGCCCGACTATACCCTGAAGGGCAACGTGGTGACTAATCCAACATATGACCAAGAGCCAGTGGTCACAACGGTGAATAAATCAGGATGAGCGACTTCTGGTTTCCGAAGTGGTCTTCTACCGGTTTCTGACGGGAACTTTTAAGTTGGTATGCCCTTAACCAGTGTGTAAATCAGACTACTCACCAAGATATGTACACACCCACCGGAATACAACAATCGTCAAACCGTGTTAAAATGCCCTGATGGAAACGCTCTCCAGAGGTTGCAAACTTACCAAAATGGGGACACGTGTGGAGCCGAATTTAGATAGCTGACAAAACTTATAACCTTCGGGCCGGGTGTGAATGACGCGATCAGCATTGCGCCAAACAATACGATTGCCGACAGTCTCGGTTGCGTAGCCCAGGGCTGGGCGGGACAAAATGTGCATACGTCCGAACACATGGCGACAAAAAGCCGTTACGATGACGGGGAGGGTTATATTTATGAGTTGGCACAATGAGGCCCTCCGAACGAATGCGTGGGGACGCATCTTAGTTTGAAGTGACCGGATAAGTAGGTTTGTTCCATCGTTTGATTGCTCGCTAGTAAAGTTGAGTGCATTGCAAGTTGAAGTGGGCTGTTCGTCGTGCTTGTTTTGGCACCCACGCCCAGGAACTCGTCGACTGGGTGTGAAGTGCCCGAAACTTGATGAATAAACGTCCTGAACTGAAAGGTATAGCCCTGGCGTGGAACCATGTTGAGGAAGCACCTGTCAGTCATTAATAATACGGCGCAGGTTGGTGGCCCGTGGCCTGTGGATACGATGATACCTTACGGAGCACATCAAAAACAGCGAACAGTAAAATTAACCGGTAAGGATTCTTGCCCCAAAGCATTGTAACATGATCTGGGTGGTAGTAACCACCCAGGAAGAGCTGTCACCATGCAACTGTTGAAACGGCAATGGTGTTTTCGAGGTGCTGTCCTGGTCACGTTTGATGCATTCACATTTAGTAAAAGTGAGGAAGACGGGCAGTTATGTGAAAGCGATGATTTATTGACAACAGCTGTCTTTATGTCGACGAAGGTGTCTTGTGTTCAGCAGGCCGACAAGTGGTTGAATAAGGGACACATAACTGAAAAGGGATTATCAACAGAAATTACGTAAACCGCAAAACTAAACGAGCCTACTAGAGGATTTGGGCTCTGATATTTCGCTGTGGCTTGCACTTTGTCAGGAACGTTTGGCCTCCTCCGTTGACATCTTGCATTCCGTGAAAGTTACACGTGGCATTTTAACCACGCGCTTACAAGGTGCACCTTGGTCCCGTGACGCAATAAACGGCGAAAAGTGAGCGCCAATGCATGCCACGTCCTCCTTGTGACGAGCTAGCAACCAGGTTGTCATCCGAGTACGGGCGGACATAATCTAGTCCAAAGCAGGCGCAGAGTATAAGGCGTTCAAAGTTAGGACAGCAGTACTGACATCAAATCACATACGCAAAGTTCGACGTCTGAAAGGTATTAAAACTGTTTTGATCAGCATGCCCTCGGTGGTCACTTGCCCCTGGTACCCAATTGATTTCAGTGGCCAATTTTGGTATATCATCGAGTTCCGAATACGAAAGATTAGATAATTATTGGGATTGGTGGAACTGCTTGATGCGTGGTAGCTGCCAAGAAGCGCGTCATTATTTTTTATTTTGGGTAACTTGCGCAGCTGTGTCAGTCATGAACTGTTGGAGGGCTGGCTAGTGCCAAGCTGAAGCAAACGACAAAAATCGACTTGAGCAAGTTTTAGCTGACCGGGCACTGAATGAAGCGGATAACGGCGCACTTGCGTTTTTGTACTTGATGTAAATCGTCGGTCATCAAGGCCGAAAAGTTTGGTGGCTAGTCAAATAAGCTGTTATCCGTCAATTCATAGCCTTCCACATGCCCTGTGAAGGACAAGTCTGCATACCTTCCTGGTGACAGTCACACTATGCTCAACTTACACATAGACCACACTCATTACCATTACCTTATACGTCCGGATGCGTTACCTGCGACTATCCATAGTTTCTAGCACACGACAATCACCCGAATAGATTAGTGTAATTTATAAGTCACCCGACCAATAAATCTATTCCACAAGGTTCCACAACCAACACAAACTAGCTGACGTATAACTGGAAAGGCTGTGTCACATAAATGCAGCAAATTACTTACACTTAGACTTCAATTTTGGTTAGAAGCTTCCGTGGTCACGAACACCGCCTTTTTCAGATAAGCTAAGCTGCTGCCGCACTTGAAAGTTTGCAAATAGAAAACATTAAATGGTGGTCAGTCTAAAATGGAAGCTCAGAATACATTTGCTATTCGGTTTTAGGCATCTGCCAGGCTAGCCCCCCATTATGATTCCTTTGAGTAGCAAATAAGCAAACGTGCTTAACCTAAGCACCAGGTGACCGCACGAATATGAAGTGCAACTTGTGAAAGTGTTTCGACTTTGTCAATAACCTGAACCATCGTGGCTAATTGGAAACAGAATATCTCAGTTAGTGCGGGAGATAAGAAAATCTAACGGTTAAAATGAGCAAACTAACACCTTCGTCTGCTTAGCGAAAGTTTATCCGATGACCACATGAAATAAAATTGTAACATGTAGAGATGCTTCAGCTGCGGCGATCATTTGAATTTCTATGGTTGGTCACGAACGAATTATCTATGCTACTAGGAGGGATGGAACGAAGCGCCCGAAACGGCACGGAAAAGACAGCGCATGTTTTCGAAAAATATATGCACAGAAGCACATGGATAGCTTCGTCAGTGTAACAGGGCTGAGATTTGACATACCTTTAAACCAGCAGTAATCTATCAGTTCACTTGCAGTTGCGGTGACGTCTATATCGGCAGAACAGATCGGTGCCTACGACAAAGAATGGCTGAACATATGCCTAAGTGGTTGGTGCGCGCCATGATGTAACAGGCAATGGCAACAGAACGAGTGAGACGGAATCCGACTTCATCCATAGCAAAGCACATCATGGAAACAGGTCACGTTGTTGACCCCGCCAATTCGTTCCAAGTGTTGTTGCGTAATCGGGATCCGAAGTTGCTTGCTTTCTCCGAAGCCATGCTAATCAATACTCGCCGTCCGGTCCTTTGTGTTCATAAACTGTTGACTCATGCAGTTTGCCTGCCCTGGAACTGATAACAGTCCCTGTTTTGTGTAAACCCAATCGTTGATTGTTTCCATTGTTGTTGCCATCCGCATGTCCTATATATTCCAATGTTTTACGTTCGTGACTGAAGAGAGTAAACGAAATGTTAACATCTCGCGACGTATGTCTTTTATCGTTACTGGTGAACTGGATCAAGGGAACGCAGTGTTTCAAATACCTTTAAACGTCCGTCTGTTGGTTATTGAATTCTAGCATACACTTTCGAACAACCAAAGTCATCGCTTTAAAATTGTTTGCTAGATGTAAGTGAGCGTGCGGAGAGTCAGTGAATACGAACCGCAATATTGTGTTTTTAAAGATAACCTCCTTTTGTAGGTGCCGGTGGAATCATATCCTTGCTTCATCAAACGGGTACACACGCAGGTTTGTAGGGTGGCATTTAAACACATCGTTGGTGAGAGGTTAATAGACACGAAGCGTGACGCAAAGTTTTAGATGTACAGCCACAAGAGCCCAAATAATTCAGTTGGAAACCACCGAGTAGCAAATTAGAAGGATCTGCCGAGCAATTTTGAGAGTATCGAAAGCGTTTTACTCTCAAAATGGACCCACTAAATATGCTGTCTCGATCGTCACAACAAGCGCACTCATGTGATACTCGAGTGTGTGCAGACTAGGTGCGGAATTATAAAGTGAATATGTGATCTACGACTTGCGATCCAGCGTTTAAATTTCGACAACAGGCTTTATGCAATAACAGTGTTTGCGCGTTAGATAATAGAAATTCGTCATGGTGCAGTGGGACAAGTGAGTAACTAACATCACTTTTTGAAATAGAATTACCGCCGGAGACTGATATAAGTTTGTTCTGCACAGCCGGCTGAATATCTGAAATAAATGGTTGTGACCCACAAAAGGTTGTAAACTAATTTACCGGGAACGACTTCGGCCGGACAAAAAGGCGTAGAGGGACAATGTGAGAATGCATCAAGCCACACGAAGCTTTATTCCGGTTTTCCCAGCACATCAAGCGTATGTGACATTTAAACGATGACCACTAATCACAACGACGCTGACTTCTATTTATCTTAGCGTGGAGGGATAAAACGGTGGTTAATAGCATTCAAATGGTCACCTGTTCACCATTTCGTCTTGCAATGCATCGTAGACGGACATAAGTTCACAAGGGGACGATTAAGTGGAATGCAAAGTGCACATATATTTGGGCCACAAGTCTGTACAGGATCGATCTTGCTGAAATTATTAGTGAGCTGGAAGGCACCGGCCGAAGGCCCTAACTTATTAAATGGTAACACGACCCAATGTAAGCATGATGTGAAAACTATCACGCACAGTTTCTGGTCTAGGTTCAGACTATAACAAACCTGTGTACAACGATATCATCTCTCGGAAAGCAGAACGCGGAAGCGGTTAAGGCGCCCCACAAAGTCATTAACGTTTCTGAACTCATTTCAACGCGGTACGTCTTCATAACGCCCAATCAGGCCGCTCAGTGAGACAACGACTGGAATACTTTTGTTGCTCTGGGATGGGGCACTCCGTCCGCAAAGTTGTGCAGTGTACGACTTCCCCCACAAGTTACGTTAGAACATAGAACAACGAACGCGTACACTTATTTCCATGGTCGACGTTTAGCCATACACACTGGGCAACAGTGCATTTTCCCTCGCCTTTGTGTCACGCCCTCCCCATAGCGCGTACACGTGGTTACAATAATCGCTTCCCGTTCCTCGTCTTTTCGTTGTTGAAGCGTGTTGTTTGGTTCCCGAATGTGCTTACTCTACTGTTCACCAACGAGTCGGTGTGTTATGCACCCTAACTATCCGATCTTATAAACCCGTGTTATATGGCAAACATGTGCAGTGATTTTGGGTCCTGAATCCAACATCCCGTCAGACACGTTTGGAACGATCAATTCAGGGCGATTGAGTATTGCTGCATATTCGCTAGAGAAAAAATAGTTAGTAGGGTCAATCGTATACAAAATTTTCTTATTATTGATGCATAGAAGAAGATTTTTACTTTCATGTGGATTGAACATCACCCACAATTGATCGTAGCTGTCGCATTTTCACGGATTCCCTAGTCGGCCCCGTTTAGAGAGTCCTAGACCAGAGTTCCGCTTTCATCAGAGCTCGTCAGCACTGCATAGGTTCGTCACGGCCGGGACCAGAACTTCGGCCGCGCCCTCACAGGGCAATCACGTTGACCACTGCGCCATTAATCACATATTAGACACGACCGAATTATCATATGCGAACGCTCAACAAATCTCGTTTGTGAGCAGTGATCAGGCTGGTCGACCGTCTTGTGAGAAGGCAATAACTATCCTGTTAACTCAAATTAATAACCTCGCGATCATGGCATCCGAGACAAGTCGAAATATTTGGCCTCACTGAGCTGATGAGTAGGATTATTGGGTGAACTGACGGTGCGCAGTGCGAGTGTTCTGCGACCAGGAGAGCTACATTCAGCACATCCAATACTATGTGACTCGCCTTTGCAGACAGTAGGCGACCAATCATGACAGTTTGACGCTGTGGTGCGGTTGGCACCGACAAACATATGTGGGCTTCAGGAGGACAACAGGGCAGCACCAGGTAGTAGGGGTATTTGCATTGAAACCGGTCGGCGGCTTTAAGAACCAGTGTCGTGATTCAAGAACGCGGATGGCACAAGGATTGTTCATTCGACAAAGCAACACATGGGTTAAACGTTTAAACAAGACCAGAAACAAAACCACTGATTGGCACGCGGTATTCGGGCCCAGACCGTCTCAGCTACCACAGACGCCAATGCTCAGTTCCTTTAAGTAGCGGGGACCATTATGGGCGATGCTGCACTTTGATGCTCCTCGCTGAATTTTTTCTGTGGGTTGTACGATGTCAAACTATATGCTCTGGTCCTACTACTGAATAGCCGCGGTATGAGTAGCATAATAAGACCGCTCATCTTCACTGCACCAGTACGAAGTGACTGACGGTTGAAATTGCGCCGCAGAACAAGTGGCCATGACTGGTACGTACCTATGAATTGGTTCGTTATGTCAACTTGTAGGCACAGTTGTCTAACAGTTTCCCTACTTCCGGCGGCGGTGTGGTAATTTGGGGGAAATTTCCCCTCTTGGATGAGATCCGCTTGGAGGTCTCTTGGATAAGATCCGCAGCTTTGACCGATTGTGACTGACCCGACAGTGAAACAACACTGAGGAATTTTCGTATATTCGTAGGCTGGTTGTGGACCCGGCTGGCTGCTTGAACCTGGAGGTCGCTGTCGGTTTGACCTGGTTGGATGCTTGTGGGGCTGGCAGAAACCTTCCTTGTGACCGACCATGTGGCATCGCTGGCAGCGATGCTGTCGAAAGGGGCAGAATCTGTGGAAATGCCACGCACCACAGTAGCGACAGGCGGTTGGGGGCTTCTTGGCATCAGCGGGACTGGGTTTGATGGGCCGCGTAGGAGATTTCCGTTGGAAGCTGGAAACGGCTTGAATTGATCGGGGCGCCCGGTCCGGTTGCTGGATCATGGCAGAGTCGTGCTTCAGGTTGACCAACCTCTCGCATTCGTCCACGATCTGCTCCAGCTTGATGTTTGGCTCCTGGTCGATTTTAGCCAAGAGCCTGGTGCGGAGGTCGGCATAGCTTGGTGATTGAAGACCGCAAATGAAAACCAGGCAGCGGAACTGGTCCTCAGTGAGCGAACCAAGTTTGAACCGTCCGCACTCACGGTTGACGAGACCAGCATAGGTGACAAAGTCGTCTACATCTCGCTTGACCAGTTGAAGGCACTAGAACCGTGAGTTGAACAGGGATGAGGTATCCCCGAAGATCTTCGTAAGTTTCTGGACCGTATCCGCGAAAGTCAGGGTTCGCGGTTCGGCGGGCAAGATGTAGTTGGTATAGCGGACGTGTTCCGCTGGGCCCAGTTTCCGGAGTAGTAGACGAACCTTCGTCTCGTCATCTCTGGATGCCAGTTCAACCGTGAATGTATCTTCGTACCGCTTGTACCAAGCCTCGAAGGAGACACCGGCTTGGGGGTCATACAGGAAGTCGGAGACATTCCTGGCCAAGTGATCCACGGATGGCGGATCGACAGAAGTGGACGGCCCAAACGCGGCAAAGCGGGTGGCTAGCATCTCCATCAGCCGGATCTGCGACTGCATCATCTGCTTGAGATCTGGGTCGGCAGACATGGTTCAAGAGAGAGAACAGAGACAAAGCAAAAATCCCGTCGCCAAAATGTTATGACCCGCTGGTCAAACGATAATCAGAATGTCTAGCACACGACAATACAAATCACGAAACGTAGCACTGAGCTTGGCAATACCCGGAAACCCCAGAACAACACAGAAGACCGTGACCTTTAGCAGAGATTGTATTTGTTCTCAAACCAAAGGTAACAATGCAGACGAGCGTCTGCATATATATAGCCTTTTTATGGCCTTGAAGAATCCCCCTTGAATTGGTGCATTAAAAGTGGGATAGGCCAATCACAGGCGCCGAAGAAACGTGCGCCAAAATTGAGTTTTGGCACGTTGTGGCGCGAAAAAGTAAGATTCAAAATCTCAATTTATTTTTCGATAATATCTCGAAAAATAAATCATTTTTGGGGAAAATAGACATTCCCCAACAAAATCACAGAGGGGTTTGTGGTGGAAACGATATATCAATTTTCTTACTGTTGCAAACATCAGTAACAAAGTTGACGGGTCAGGTTGTTACTCAGTGTGGTCCTCAGAGATTAAACAGGTGGAAATCGAGGTAGGGCTCATTGGGTAATCTGAAGAATGGGCGTGCACTGAAAGTTTTCTCATTTTGATATCACATGAAAAGAAAATGTTGACGTTTTGTGTTGAGTGATATCTGCGGGGATTCGACCAATAAGGTGGTCCAGGTAGACTCTCCTCATTAACTGGCGGTGAATATAGTTTGGGGTGTCAGACACCCAACATCACGTTATCCGCATGCTAGCTTACTATGCAGGGGGAAAATGTAGCACCAAAACCACGGGTGTATATTGGTGGTGTTTAGTCCCAAACATGGGTGTGTTCACATCTGTCCGTGTGGTAAACGCGTGGAGGACTAGGCGTTGGGGTGTGAATGCCAGATTCGTTGAGTGTGTGAATAAAAATCTTCCAAAAATGCACGGAACGCATCGCTGGTGGCTGAAAAAAACTCGGGGGAAGCTCTTGATTTCCCACCAGGCGACGATGACGTGGGATTAATTCGATACGCGAGGGCGCCGAGGACCAAGTGCAACCGATGAAGGGCAAGCTAACTGCAATCCTCGGTGTACATTTAAATTTACGCTAAACCTTTGATGTTTGGAAACTGTCAATGTTACAGGCACGCCTGACTGTTCGATTTCCCGGCTTGTTGAAATTTGAGCGGTTCCCCAACGGTCAGCAGTTATGCGTTGAACTTGAAGGATATATATTTAGTTCCCTCTGTCCTGTTGGATTTCAGCAAAATAGGTTCTTCGGACGTGACTCGGTTCTCAGCGGATGTGATCACATCACTGGAACGTAAAGCCGCTGTGAAACCTGAGAAATAGCAGCATGTAGATATGTTAGAATTGAGCTTGGGCTGTCCAACGCTGACAGCAGGTTACTTGAACTGAGAGCCCAATCCAAACAGATTGTCCATGGGTTAGCAGGTCCGGTTGCAGACTTTGCTTCACTTTAGCGTATGGGTGTGTATTGGACCGTTGGCTGATGATCCAAGTTCACACCAAATCACGCGGTCCGTCGGTTCAATAACTGCCTTTCTCGATGTGCAATGGCAGAGAAGACAACCTATCTTCGAAACAGTCAATGAGAAGGCACTCGTAAAAACTAGATTTATCACGGTACTTATTGAACAAAGATACAAGAATTTAACTCCCACCTTGTATATGGGAAATCCTCGGGAACTAAACGAACAATGTACCGGGACAACAAAATCGACAACTGGGTATCGTTCAGCGAACGGAGACAGTGCAACTTGATAATCATTCATCTTCCATGTACCTTTTGTTAACTGTCGTAAGCAAGTCATCTGGAAGCAAGAACGAATAAATTTACTCTGTTGCCCGAGTTTTCCTCTCAACATACGTCCGCGACTAGCCCACATTTCAGGAACACTTGCACGAGGTGTAAACCACTCCATCCTCCACTCGCTACCAGATCAACACCGGTAGATACTTGCTTCTTTTTTATATTGTAAACTACAACCAAACTAATGAAGTTCAATGAGAAACAAAGTATTGAGGTGGTTAAGCTGAAGGTGGACGGTGTTTCACTGGATAAGATGTTGGGGCGTGTGCAAAACAGTTATGAGGTTGTTGTAGTTTGGCGGAAGCACGCCTCGGTTTATTGCTGGGAGAATAATGGCGGATTGCCCCGATTGCTGCATGTTTGTCACTGATATCTCAACAGTAACCTTTAAAACCGCACACCCCAAAGCGTCAACTGCGGTCAAGGCGGAAAACCGCAGGAGCCAAATGATCAAAACAAGGCAGTGGTGAAAATCTGCTCGGTTCACCATTCATCCAAACCCGAACACAACAAAGTATCTAACGCAATCCAAGTGTCGTGTTGAAGATATCATGCCAGGATTAGCCGAACAGCCCCAATGTTACGCCTCTTGTTATTCGTTAATTATTTCGTCCTGTGTTGTATGATGGAGTGCAGTCAATTGTCTACGCCATATCAGCAATGACCAATCAGACCGTTGAACATTGACACGTATCTATAGTGTCCATAACAGACTAGATGTGATGTTGTGTGTGGTGTCGTCAGTACGCGTCTTGCTATGAACCTAACTTGTTCTACATGGTGACGGAGATGAAGAACCCAGACTGGTTTGGTGTGAGACCAATGACGGGACTGCATGACACCCCCCTCAGCTGAACATGAATGAGGTTTGAGGACTTCCAGAAGGATGGAAGATGTGGAATTTGCAATTTCCGGATTTCCGCACGCTAGCTTGACTGTCGTCAGCCGAGAAGGAGTTTCAGATGGTGGTGTTTCGACATACCATGGGAGAGCAGGCCGTCTGCTGCCTTAACATTTTTCCGTATGAGACAGACAAAGACCCAGAAGACTGGGAAAACGTGATGGAGAAATTAGAATGTTATTGTTTGAAATTTAAGAGCGACATTTTTGAGAGATATGAATTTAATTGCCGCGTTCAAGATTCAGGAGAATCCGTAGATCAATTTGTCCAAGCTCTGAGATCCATGGCCACAACTGCGGTTTCTGTAACTGCATGCGTGACGAACTGATCAAAGATGAGTTAATTATCAAAATGAGAAACAGCAATTTGACCAAGAGAATGTTGAGGTATCCTCAGTTGACGCCCAAACGATGCACTGATATGTGTCGAAGTGAAGAGGCAGCCGACAGAAAGTCCGAAGCCCTCAAAATGCACTCGACAGAAGATTTCACTCGCGTGATGGCTGAAGAACCAAGAGACTCTTTAGCAGGCTGTACTTTCTGCGGAAGAACCCACGGTGTAAAGGAAGAGCAATGTCCAGCATGGCGAAAAATTTGCACAAAGTACGGTAAAACGAATCATTTCTCTGTTTGCTGCAAGGGTGGCCTAGGTGTGGCAAAGGCCATCCAGCCTAGAAGGTTATCAGTGTGTGCGGTTAGAGTGAACGAACCCTACCAAGGTATACGACCTGCCGAAATAGAACTGAATGGTATAAGGATAAACTTCCGGGCGGACTCAGGTGCAGGTGCCAGTCTCGTCCCTCGGTCCTGCGTCCCAAACGAACCACTGACGAATACAAACCTCGTGCTTCGAATGTGGAATGGAACAACGGTGACGCCTACGGGGAAGCTTACAGCAATCTTACGCAACCCTGATAATGACAAACGTATCGAACAGGTTTTGTTTGTGGTCAAGGAAAATTTCCCAACCCTCCTTGGAATTGAAGCAATCGAAACGCCGGAATTGGTGACATCTAACTGGGTACATGAAGTAGTCTAGTTATTGACCAACATGTGTCTAAAATATCCCTGTGTTTTTGATAATACTGTGGGAACCCTTCCAGCAGTCTGTAAATTGAGCATCGATTCGAATGCGAAACAAGTCGTGCTACCCATTCGTCGTTTGCCACTTACTGTAAAAGAGACGTTTGAAAAGGAACTAACACGGTTTACAGATATGGGAGTAATACAACAAGTTGACGAACCAACCGATTGGGTTAGTCAGGTCGCTATGGCCAGCAATAAATCCCGCGAAGTAAGAATTTGCATCGACCCGAAACCATTAAATACAGCGTTAAGAAGGGAGTATTTTCGACTCCTCTTATTGGAAGACATTCTTCGTCGGCTAACCGGCGCATGTTATTTTACCAATTTCAACGACATTTTTGAAATTGAGAAGTTAAATGTTATATCGGCCGAGGAGATGATCCGCAGGTTGAAAGCCCAATTCGCACGATATGACACTCCAGAATGTGTGAGATCAGATGGTGGTCCAAAATTTTCAGCACAACAGTTTGCGGAGTTTGCCGAAAAATGGTGGTTTAAACACGAAGTCTCCGGTCCACACCACAGCCACTTTAATGGTAAAGCGGAATCTGCTGTGAGTGAGGCAAAGAAAAAATGGAGAAACGTTTGACAGCTAAAGAAGATGCATATCTGGCACTGCTAGAACACAAAAACACCCTGTCAACGGGTACTGATTTGAGTGCGGCTCAACGGCTCAAGGGAAGAAGAATGAGAACTCAAATATCACCAGTTGAAGATCGTCTAGCCGTGCAAACTCTCACGTGGGACATCGTAAAAAACGTTTGAAACAATGAACGGAACGAGAGAGACAAGTTTGTAACAAAGAGTCTCATGAGCTGCCAAGATTGGACGAAGGGAATACCGTTTGGATTCAGCCGTTCGGTATGGGCTCTGACAGATATGGGCCCCAGGAATCGTGGAAGGACGAGGCGGTGAGCGTTCATATGCGGTACGCACAAATTACGGAACATTAAAGAGAAGCAGAGTGCACCTACGTAATCAGGAAACGTTGTACACAAGTTCCGGAGCAGCTGAATTCAAATCCAATGAAGAAAACTAGTTAGTTCTACGGAACCGAAGAACATCGAAGATTCTTTAAAAAGGGGAGGATGTGGAGGGGTGCAGACAATCGTGTACGCCATATCTGCAATGGCCAATCGGATCGTTCGACATTGACATATATCTATATTATCCATAACAGACAAGATGAGATGTTGTGTGGTGTGGTGAATACGCATCTTGCCCTGAACCTGACTTGTTCTACATGTTGCACAACTAGCTAACAGTTTGTGACTTTATATGTGACAGTACGGTCAGCCGGTAAGTGCCTTTGATTTCTTTGGTACTGTTGTACATCCATAAATTCGGCACACAGACAGTGAAAATAGGGGATAACCGCTCAACGCCCAGACCTATCATCAATGGAATGATTCAAGGAAGCGTCCTGGGACCGTTACTCTTTCTTATGTATACAGGTGAAATAGGTAAAGTTATCGGCAATTACCCGCTTCACGGGATTCGCCTTGAAGGTCGTTCAAAAGGTAAAACGATCCTTTTGGCGCGAATCCTCCATTTTTAAATATTTTTTGACATCTCAAAATCGAAATTTCAGCCAACGTACCCACAATGCATCAATTGTAAATAAGTGTCGCTAATAGAAAAATTGGAATACATCGAATAAGTCCCAAAAATATTCGATTGGTGATGAAAAACTTTCCCTCCGTTTTCTCGAAAATATCCCGTTATCCGCGTTATTTCAGTTTCTCAAGTTTTATAAATGCGATCATTGCACTGTTCGAGATGAAATGCGCTGTCCTGTTGCGTGAGAGTGCTTGATTTTGCGGCGTTTTAAAGATATGGTCGAAATGGAAATATACGACCATAAAGTGTTTGCTTTGCACTTCAACAAGAACATCAACACATTTGATACTGAAACATGTATGACAACATTTCAAGCTTCTGTGTCTATACGACATTCATACTGCTTCTCTTTGTTTGTCCGATTCCAGGTGGACACTGGTCGATGAAGCGTAGCTCTTAGAAAGGGCTGGAAATGACGGTAACATATGGTTGTTTGTATCTTCGATGTTTATGAAACGGCGTAAGAAAAAGATATCATGTCATACTCTATCTTCGAGAATCTCCAGAAGTAAATTCTATTTACTCTACTCCATTGTTTCTTACTAGATTGAGGTTGCGTGGCGTTCATTATTCTATGATTGTGGGTCTTCAATGTGGTATGATGCGAATGCTATCTGGGCCCAAGATATGCACAACGTCATCCCGAAGTATATGGTTTATATTCGTCTTAGACTTCCCAATTTTGTCAAGGACCTCTCATTGTGTTGTGAGTAATCATTGCCGTTTACATTCCACCTCCTGTCTCGCGATGACCGTTAACAGCAATCCTTGTAAAAGCGCAGCCGCGGTTTGTCAAATGAACCTCTGTTGCCAACAACTATTGTTTAATATTTTTTACCAACGTCAGAATTCCGCGACACTTGTCTGTACGTTCTCTTATTTATCATCAGTTGCTCGTTCAACTCTTAGACAACCAAGCTTCACTGCACATGTCCCAGGATTGTCTGAACACGCGTTGTCATCGTGTCTTGGGGCGTAAGTCATCTCGGCTTATGAGGCCTCCGGGCTCACCAAAAGGTATAGCTATTTTATGTCATTTCTTATCTTTCTTTTAGGAACCATTTTCGTTTGCCAAGTGGAACTTTAGGACATTATCTCAATCTAATCGACAGCTTTTTAACTCGCACGTACATGAGGTTTCATGACGCAATCGGAATTCTCTTAACTGTATGAGACGACTGTTGTTTGATTTATCGCATGCGGACTGCCATTGCCGTTAAGTTTCATTATCGCTAGTTGTCAGTAGGTTTTTCTATTTATCGCTTGCCCATCTTCACCCTTTGGATCCCCACCTCAAAGTTTTCCAAGGTTAACGAATTGTATGCGCAGAAAGTATTCAGGACATACCCCAGTAAGCCGGTTGCAGTGTACACATTATACTTTCAGTCTGTCGCCAATGTAGGAACCTGGCCGTTTGCCAAGTGCCACTTCATAGTGATACCCGGAAAGGGAAACTCCGCGAGCCAACTCGCCAAACTGTTCCCCTTCTTATATCACACAAAAGAGTTGTGTATATTACAATATACATGGATGAATTATTGAAGAATGTTGAATTTGTTATATTCGGAGAATGAAAGCGTTAGCTTGGTCCCGCCGACCTGGTTCATAAAGAAAGCCTGAGTATGCAGTATGCGTACATACTAATGGCTGCTTCAACCTGATTCATTTGAACTGTGAATAACTTCTGGGTATGCAGTATAGGTTCACACTACTAGTTGCTCCACCCGATTGACTAAGGGTATTGACAGCATCTGTATATGCAGTGTGCGTTCACACTAGTGGCTATTCCAAGTGGATTCAGTTGAGCCATGAATAACGTCTCAGACTACAGTATGAGTCCAAAGTGGTAGCTGCTCCACAAGATTGACTTAGGCCATCAACAACGTCGCAGAGTACATTACATGTTCACACGAGTAACTGCTCCACGCGATTGACTCAGGCTATCAACGACGTATTATGCGTCCACACCAGTGGTTATTTCAACCTGACTCACTTGAGCTATGAAGAACGTCTGAGTATGAAGTTTAAGTCCGCACTTTGTGTCATTCCGGCCCGGTTCACTTAAGCTAGGAATAACGTCTGGGTATGTCATGTAGGTTCACACGTGTAGATGCTTCAACCTCATTAACTTGAGCTATGAATAACGCATGGGTATGCAATATAGGTTCACACTAGAATCTACTCCACTCGATTGATTTAGACTATCAACAACGTCGCAGAATGCAGTATACGTCCATACTATTACCTGCTTCAACCGGATTCACTTAAGCTGTGAAGAACTGCCAAGCATGCATTCACACTAGTGGCTATTTCATCTTGATTCAATCGAACTATGAATAACGTCTCAGAATACAGTATGAGTCCAAACTAGTAGCTGTTCCATCCGATTGACTTAGGCTATCAACGACGTCTGGGTATGCATTATGCGTTTACACTAATGGCTATTCCAACCTAATTAGCCCGAGCTGTGAATAACGTCAGGGTAGGCGTTATACGTCCACACCAGTAGCTGCTCCACCCGATTGACTTAAGCTATGATCAACGTCTGCGTATACAGTATATGTTCACACCAGTAGCTACTCCTTCTGGACTACTTTTACCATGAAAAATTTGGAGAACGAACACATGCGGGAAGTGGTGGAAAACGTGTATTTGTGACGTTTCGGGTACATGGCAATCATCTTTGATTTCGCTGATTGTCATAGTTATTAGAATATTTTTCTTTACCGCGATAGATACCTGGTGTTCTAAACATCATAGTGTGACTTGCTGAGATGTAATCCGTAAAGAGCTTGATTTCAACTATCTCCGCATATTTTTGCGTATGAACGCCACGCGACCTCAATCCAGTTGGAAACAATGCAGTAAAATGGGTACAATTTACTTCTGAAGATTCCTGGTGATGGAGTTGTACTTGGTACTCTGTTCTTACGCCGCTCCATATACACCGAAGATGGAAACAACCATATGATAACGTCATTTCCAACCATTTCAAAGAGCAACGTTTCATCGACCAGTATCTACCTGGAATTCCACAAACAAAGAGAAATGGTATGAACATCGTATAGACAAAGAAGCTGGAAATGTTGTCACACATGATTCACCATCAAATGTTTTAATGTTCTTGTCGAAGTGCAATGCCAACACTTATGGTTGCATATTTCCATTTCGATCATAACAACAAAACGCCGCAAAATGAAGCACTCTCGGGCTATAAAATAACGTATTTCGCTTCAAAAATGACACTAGTCGCATTTTTGAAACTTGAGGAAGTGAGCTAACCCTAATAATGAGATATTTTTCCGAAAATGGTTGAAAAATTTTTCATCACCAAGTCAATACTTTCGGGACTTACTCGATGTATTCAAATTTTTCTATCAACGATACTTATTTACAATTGATATACTGTAGGTACCTTGCCTGAAGTGCCGGTTTAAAAATCTCAAAAAATATTTAAAAATCGAGGAGTCGCGCCAAAATGGCCGTTTTGCCTTTTGATTGACCTTCAAGACGAATCCCGTGAAACGGATAATTGCCCACGAACGTGCATAATACCCACCTCATCCATGTACCCCTGAATGCCTTTCTGAAACTGTGACAATGTATGAAATTCACGATTTCCGAACATCGTCTTGAAAGTCGCAATATAAATCATTTCCCAAATATAAAAAAATAAATAAGTGGGAAAGAAGGAAAATGCATTGGAAATTACTCCATCATCCTTTTGTCAACATTGCCACACCCAATCGACCACAACTGAAGCAGCCATACCGAATCTCGAGAAAGATATACGTTAAGGTCGTTTTCAAGTGACGGTCGATTAAAACATGCACATATGAGTTCACGATACAGGCTTCGAAGATTTCAATTATTACGCCGGGTACCAGGCTAATTAAGCAAATTTTCTCGGCAAAACAACCTTCCCATACATGACAGCTGAGAAAATCATCGGCTACGACTAGCATTCAAGCAAGTTTAACGCCACAATACCTCAACTTGCCAGCATACTGAAAGTAGGATTATCAAGGGTTACTGTGGACTAATGAAAAGGTAGTGGGGCTGCAACAATGTTTGTTGCACAGCGGATCTGAAACCTTATGGGAGAGATCCATGTAGTAATGTCAAGCGACTGTGTAACATGGAGAAGAGCCGACCGGCGCGCACCAGATTCTGTAGTTTTTTGCAACGTCACTTTTATCAATTTGGACAGCATGCACAGGTGATGTGGGAACGTTGTTGTACGAAAGCGACACATCGTTGGTGAACAAGATTAAGTAGAACTCTACAAACCGGACCAGTTCTTATCCAATGAAATATGAAATGCGTTCGCCTGACAACCCGTTTTCTGCGTCATTCCCCTTTCTATTCTTTTTGGGCAGTTGTTTATTCGAGGAGCAGAAGGCTCGACCGCATTCTAGAAACCCACTTTTCGCGAATGCCAAATACCGAAGAGGAGATTGAAGTGGCCAATCGACTGGTCACAGCCGGTGGACAAATTTCTGCGAACAGATGAGCCCAAATAGGATAAAGTTTTCTCTTAGCTTAGCTTACTGTTTTAGCGGGAATAAGTAGCCAACCTTCCACGGTGATTGGAGAGCTTTTGGTAGTTTGAACCTTATATTATAACGGGCAGTTTTATTGTAATATACCATTATTATTAAAGTAGTCCGTTTTAGTAGATGGGGCTGCTTGTGTATATCAACCAACTGCTCATGGCTAAGACTAACTAAGTAGAGATGTGTCAGGGCATGTAATAAAAACCTCAGAGTGGTTTAGATTAAGGGTAACGTTAGTGTTTGTTTTGTTTGCAAAGCTACATAATTGACGTGATTGACTAAGATCAACCCCAGAGCTAGCTTCGGCACAATAGTGAGCAAATCAAGTATTTACCTCTCGAGCGCAATTGTACAGCTTATTGAAAAGAGTGCGACCAAACAGTAGTGAGAAATAAGTTTAGCGGCGATCACCATAAGGTCTGTTTCATTAGGTTCATTATACTGCACACTGTACATTAGAACGATCAAGAAACATCTAGGATGGCCACCGGAGAGCCGCAAATATAGGAGTAAATATTGCCTAACACAAATAAATAGGGAACAGTTCCAGTATTTTAACTAGCAATCAACAACTTTACAGCTTGTATAAGTTTACTATACCAAACGTAAAACTAGTGCAAACCTGAACCGTGAATCAATGATGCAAGTAGCAGCAACTCTAACTAGTCTTTTGCAACATACAACTCGATTAACGAGACGGCCATAGAAACCTCAGGGTTGGTGACTCCAGTTTCGGTATTCTTACGCACAGGGAGTTTCCCTGACACGGTAACGCCAAAGTAGGTATATCTACAGAAGGAACTAACACTCCTCGCATGGTTATTGTTGTCAGTAAATAAACAAGTATCCCGCCCATGAGCACCAGTTCAAAACTAAGTCTTATCTAAAGTGCAAGCCATCAATCTGAGCACCAAATTTTGAATAAATCAAAATACGCTCGGTTGGTCCCGTTGTAATACTTGGAATTAGGGCCTTTGAATAACCCTGGAAATCGCATTTGAATTGGAACCTTCGACGCAAGTAACAAGGAGAAGAC
>LUCH01005897.1:16920-31991 GCA_013368495.1 Paragonimus heterotremus | reverse complement strand
GATCAGTCAAACCGCTGGTTAGAGACGCTATCCGAGATGGCGATGTGTCGCAGTCAATGGCGAACCTGTATCCATACCGTTCCCAGTTCTTCCGCTTAGTCTTCTTTTAATAATTTTCAACCTTCTTAGTAACGTTTTATTCGAGGGTATTCCACGTCACTGTTGAGTTGGGCGTCGGCCCGAGCCTCAGTACCTTTTAGTCAGGCTCATGGCTGTTATGATGATGATGGTGTGCCTCAGATGTATGTAGACATTTTGGAAGCATTATGATCTCAGACTTTGAGCAGGGCTTATGGCAGCTTATCTTGAATGGAATGCAACAAGGTTGTACAGACTCATCTTTCCTATTCACATTTGAAATATACGAGATCCTGGAATGTGCCCTGATAAACTGGGAGTATGGTGGTGTGGAATTTCTTCGAAACACAACTTCGAGACACAGAATATGCAGACGATGTCGCCGTAATCTGCGAGGGCTCACCGAGATCTCAGATGATGATAATGTCTATATCTGGTAGTCTGGACCGTATCTCAGTCCACACTTAACCATGAATACTCACAACACTGCTGTTTCCACACTGCATTGGTCGTCTCGCAGTATAAACCTGGCCGCCCTATCTACTGCATACAGCAGTGTGGATAGGCGGAAACATGCTACTACTGATCTCTTCCCCCCAACTGCTCCTCCATATTTTGCCCTCAGGCCCCTCCTGACACCCATTTCAGGTGATTACTTTACAGGTCTCACAACAGATGTAACTAATCATAGTAACACTGCGTCGGTTAGCCCCATCTCTTACCACTCAGGCCTCCCTCGACCCTTGTTTAAACCTAGAATGCGAATTTGTATAGGTGCTTTCAAACGTTCGCATTCTAAAACAGATAGGTCAACAGGCTGCTCTTTCCCACGAACGTTAGACTTGTCGAATTTCGATATCTGCTGCAGTTCAGAGGTTAGAATCCAGGACAGTAGCCAACGTATTGAACTAACAGTATTCGCGGTGTTTAGCCGATACTGGTTATACACTTCGGGTGATTATACGGTCGCCAATACAGGTCAGGCTGGAGTAGATATAGCACGACAGCCACAACCGCAATGATAGGTTGGATTCCTTTTAACGGCAGATTTTGTATCCTCTGGTTCTACTAAGACCACTTTCAGAAAGCTGTTCATTTTGTCCGTTTATACTCTAGCTGACTGTAACGACGTCGGTGTCAAGAACGCCTTTCACTCGGATCTGACTGCTCTCCTTCGGTCGACACGTAGATCTGATATAATTGTTCTGACCGGAGGTATGAACGCCCAGGTCTGTCACCTTGCTGAGGCTGAGTCTCGTTTAGGTAGCAGGTTTGAGGTAGCGTCACATCATTCGGATGATGACGGGCGATTGTAGCATCCGCTGCGCTGGCCACAAGCCATTTTTAGCCAGCGACAGTTTAAAACGTCATGCGCGTTATTGTCATACTTGGTGTCCTCTTTATCCGGACCAGACCTGATTTCAGGTGGGTCACATAGCTGTTAGTTGTAGATGATATGGCTCTAATCAGGACTGATGTTCTTATCGGGGTACATACTAAACTACAGACCAGGCGTTGGTAAGTTGTTGCTTTGTTCTTACTTTTGCTAGACAATGACTCCACGGCTAATAGCGGCTGGCTGTGTCGTCGGTAAGGCATAAGTATCAAACTATCGAAGAGCGCAAGCTCAGCAGTTGTCACTTCGAAGATTCTGATGGCTGCTGGACCCAAATGTTACAGATCATTTTTGAAGGAGGTACTGTATCATTCAGCACTGTGGTTTGCGAGTTAAACAAACTTGATCTCAGAAAAATTCTAAGATTTGTTAAATGTCAGATGCGACATTCCTCTTGGCCGTTCATATGACAGGTTGAGGATAGATATCGGTAGTAGGCTGAATCATAGCCTGATCGCCGATCGTGAAGTATGGATGATTGAGAAAGTTGAGCAAATGGAAACCGCCATTACTTTAAGGAACTTTGGCGTACTCGTCAAACTTGTCCGTGCTACTGGTCCAAGTCAACCGTTTGACTGTGAGGCTTTCAGCGAGACGGATGGCACACTCATCTATCATAAATCAAGAATGTTAAAGTATTGGGCGTAGTAATTTGAGGGTCAGTTTAACTGATTTCCTGTTTCTGTTGTGTTGCGGTCACAAACTTGTAATGTAGCACGCTGATCGGTAGATTTTGGATCACCCACTAGGACTGAAGTCCATAATTGCCTTTCGGTTATCAAACGCAATAGTGTTGCTAGCCCAGATGATCTTGCACCGGCACTTTTGAAGGGAGGTGGGCAGGCTTTATTAGGGACCTTTTCTTAGTTGTTTCAATGTGTGTGGACGAGGGAGAGCATTCCTCTATGCTGGGATTACTCGATGATGGTTCATACATTCGCGAAACGTGTTCGGGGCTCTTGCAAGAACGATAAAGGAATTAACTTCATTTTCCAACACTCGGCTCACAAACAGATCAATAGGGTTGCTATGGGTAGCCCGCTCGGCCCTCTTCTGGCGGACATTTTTGTAGCAAAGCTTGGGCACCAAGTGACTGAACAGTTATCTTCGGTGGAACTATACAACCGATGCGTAGGTACTATTTCTCTAACCGCAGACAACTGCACGCACAGGGCTTAATTGATCTCATGAATTCTCTGCACCCAAACGTGCATTCCAGTATGGAAGACGAGAATAAAAACAGTCTGCCATTTCTGGATATGTGCATCTGAAGAAATGCAGATAGCTCCATCCAACGAAACGTCCATCGCAAGAGTAGTTGGACAGGTCAGTACCTGCATGCTGAAGGTTTTGTACCCCAATCCTGTAAACAGAGTTTGTTGCACACTTTGTTTGATCAGGCCAAACGTAGTTGCACTGAAGATACTGTTCGAAAAGAGATGGCTCTGTTAGAGATCACCCTCACCATTAGAAAGCAATACATCAGTGGTTCACACTGATGCTCAACTGCCGCAATTATTCACGGTTGTGTGTGGGCTGAGATACTGCCAGGGCGCCCAGACCTAGACAGGAGAATAATTAAAGTTCTCAACCAACGCCTTTGGCTAACAAGCCTATACCGCAAGGCAGCGGGTGGGTGACAGTGTACCAGAACTGGTACGTTTTCCGGAAAAAGACGCCAGTCTTCTTCCAGCCCCTAACCTGGAGCATCAGGAAGCTGGTTTGTCAGACCTCTACCTATTGGTCTGCTTGGTATGAGTGACTCTGTCGGTGTGGTGGCCACATCGTCCAGTTTAGCCAAATAGGTCATCGAGATGCGCAAGCTGTCACACCACGTCAAGGTGCAGTTTCGTTTTGACCACCCTTCAACTAAACAGTTACCCCAAAACGTTTATTACAATATTTAACTATCCCGTCGACATAGAAATTCGACCCGATACAGTGTCCAAAAAGCCAGTATTCTTTCGTCTTCTCTTTAATAGTGATGATGTATGCCACCGTCGTCTGGTTAGTTCTATCGCGAGAATATTCAGTGCAGTTGTCCTAATGATCCTGTTCGGAACATTCCAGATTCCAGCGCCCTGTGTGAAACAACCGGTACCTGAGTCATCCAAATCCAATGTTATTTATGAATATCTATGTAGATGCGGGGCATCCTACATAGGCAGGACTGAGCGCCAGTTGCTAACCGGGGTAATGGAACACATCTCAAAGTGGGTAAAGAAATGGATCACGTAAACACATGAGGTCACAGCCGCGTATAGAAACAGAGCCTGCATTATCCATTGCACGTTATATTCTAGTGACGCAATACCAGTGCGATCCCACAACGACATTTCGCGTTATCTACTCAACGTCACACAGGCGAACACTCTGTTGTGCTGAAACTGTTGTATTCCGAAGGTTCAAACGCGTGTTGTGTGTTCAGTACAACTGTTTGCAGGGTTGTCGCTACCATGGTAGTGACAATGGTTGTGCACTCTGACAGTTGACTTTCTATAGTATCTTATTCGCGTTTTCATACTGATTTATAAATGATCTGTAGTATGCACTCCTAAAGGTGCAGCGAAGTTTGTCCGGATATAAGTCATGCAATCTCAGCCTACTCTCATTTTTTTGCTGTCTTTTCCGGAAGTAGCGAGTTTTCAACATGCTGGACTGGCTTTGGCCACGCTTGCGTCATCGTTGCTCGTATTTCCAGGGGACGCTCTGTTTGAACGAGCAAAGACGGATCCACTTTCAACAAGCGGTGTGCAGCTTGTGTGAAGTTACATCTCTGGGCCCACTATTCTTGACCGTTGGTGTTGTGTGGACAACAGCGTGCACGGTTTTTGGAGCAACTGATACTAGTCCACGTTCTCTCGTTGCTATGTCAGGTTTGCGGTTTAACATACACTGACATTCTAATGTCAGCAGGCGCAGATTGACATCAGAGTCTTGTTCAAATCCGGTGATTAGATGGCTGCGGATTTCTGCCTCACGCGGATATTGAATGGTGCCCACGAAGGTGGGGCATTTTAATCGATGGTCTGTCATGAAGATGAGCTTAGACCGCTTGCATCCATGGTTGACGATACTCGCTCGGCTTGATTCTGAGGAACTGGGTTTCCCTTGCTGCATCGTCTTCATCACATGTACCGATGGTCCTTTCTTAGAACGTTCATTCATACTGGTATAGTGCCTAATGGTTGAACAACCTTCGATACTCGGCGGTGACATCCTGCAGGTTAATGTGAGATCCAGCTTCACTTTGATTAAGGTGTGGGTCCGTATATCAGCATCAGCGGCGTTAGGTGAGATGGCGGCTAACCGAGCTCAGTGGCGTGAATGTTGTCGTCGTTTGACCGAGTTGTCTGGGAAGTGAGTGCACTTAATGACGCCGGGCAGTGAAAGCCGTGAGGAAGCTGTCTTACTGGTAACGCCTTACATCCACTTACAGCCCAGTTGTTTGTTTGCAAGGTGTAGGTGCCTTGATGTTGTATGTTTGAATGTAGACGTGGCTATTTTTAGTGACTAGGTCCCCTCCCTTCCCCCTTTTTTCTTCTTTCTTCCTAAGCAGGGTTTATTTCTTCTTCTTCGTGGTTGTCTGGCAGTTAAACATCAGTGAGAACCACTGATGTGTTGCTGTCTGTGATGATGATGATGGTGATGAATCGTTCTCCTGTCTAGGTCCGGGCGCCCTGACAGTATCTCAGCCCACATACAGCCATGAATAATCACAACAAGTAATTCCATACTGCATCGGCTTTTTCTTCTTCTTTGTGGTTGTGTGGCAGTTAAGCGTCGATGTGAACCACTGATGTATTGCTGTCTATGATGATGATGATCAGCGGGAGTGTAGGGATCGAAGACGAAGATCAGACACGTGAACCGGTCGCTAATCCTCGAGCACAGCTTTAATCGTTCGCACTCGCGATTGACGACTCCGGCATGTGTCACAAAGTCATCGGCTTCTTTCTTGATCAACTAGAAACATCGGCATCGGATTTTGGACAGTGGTGGTTGTTCGCCAGAGATTTGCCCAAGGCACGTGACAGTCTCCTCGAAAGTGAAATCACTGGGATTTTTGGCCAGTATAAAGTTTGTAAGTTTGTGCAGCAGCAGTCTAACTCGTTGAACGCCATCCGGATTTGTTAGCTCGATTTAGAAGATGTCTATATTTTCAAAACTGTGATTCGAAATGCACATCCGAGGTTTGTTCGAAATGACAGTCAGTTATCGGACTCCCAATAAGGTTCAGAAGTCTGCAGGACTGTTCGCCAGTATTAGAACTGCGATCATGGAAACTGAACCTTTGCGTCGGTGTATATATATATATATATATATATATATATATTGGAGTGGATCTTTCGCCGGGTTGTGAACTGGTCGATATTTAGTATGCGGTCGACACCGTTTCACTTAATTCTACTGCTGAGAGCATGTAGACCATGTTGAATCGGTTAAATGATACAGTTGATGTTTACGGCATGAACGTTGCACATTCAAAGTGTGAAGTAGTATTACAAGATTGGGTCGGTTTTGACCCTGTTTTTTGTTATTGCAGGCAAGCAGCTCGAAAGTGTTGATCACTTCATCTGCCTTGGTAATGTCATCTCGTTCGCGATTAATATTGCTGATGAACTGTCCTTAGGGATATCGAAAGCACATGGTGCAGGTGTGACCTACCGTCACTTGTGGCATCGCAAAGACGTTCATCTTTCGATTAGAGGCGGAAGTTACAATACATGTGTGCGCTCGCGTGTTCCGTGGATCAGAGACCTTGCTCATTCATGCGAAAGATGCACGTAGACTCTCGGCTTACAGATCACTTTTGTCTTAGCCTGTTAGCGTGTATCAACCTGGTTGACTTTGTGAGCAACGTGACAGTTCTTTCGCACGCATTTGAGAAATGTGCAAATTCGCGACCGACAGCTGAGGCAATGACAACGCATAGTATTCACCGGTTTAGTCATATAATTCGTTTGCCGATGGCGCGTCGACTGTCTCGTGCATCGTTCAATGTGGCTACTGACGGTTAGAATAAACTGCAAGGCAGCCAGGTGATGACGTAGCCATGGGTTATGAAAAATATTACCATTCCGCTAAGCAGGGTAGGTTAGATACTGCTTATCTGGTTAGGGAGCTCGCGAGTACCTACACCGCTAGTCCTAAACACTCTGATAGTGCCTGGTATCGTAGTCAAAAGAGTGCTTGTATCCTCAACGTCATTCGTATTTTTATTTCATGTCGAATCGTTGTTTTTCGTTCGTTTATCTTCTCTTTTTCCTCGCTATACGTTTCTTATTTATTACTCTGCAACTTTGTGGACCATTGCTAGGCCGAAGGCAGCCAGAATCATTTCACCCGCGGATAGACCTCAAAGTTATAAACGGTGATGCATGTGTGTGTTCTGTCTTGCGTGTTCAGGTTATTGACCTCCAAACCTTTTCGGTGCGCACGGTCAAAATAAAAAATATCTTATTGACTTCGACTCAGCTCATTGACAACCATCGATACCATTGGTTGCAGTTATTGATGAGATTTGAGTAGAACACGCTTTGTGAAGATATACGTATTCATTTATACACTCACTCACAAGATACATCAACAGTCACATCACGCAAGTCAAACGAACTCACAAATAACACATTCACAGCACGTTGACTAGGTTACGTCCGTTGATAAGACGCTGTGCTGATTATGCCGGGTGACGAATTTGCTGGTGTCTTCTGTACAGCACTTCTGTTGGTGCTTCAAGAATCAGCGAATTTCGAACTAAATAATATAGTAAATTAAAATATTTATGCAGTAATTCGACATGTCCTTCTTACGGAAATTAGTGAGATGGCGATTTACGTCGAATGACGATTAAACCAGGTAGTAAATTAACTGCAAGTCATGGTATTTATGAACAAAGAATTCTCCGTCTCTGTTAATGCACATGACTTATCTTTAAGCGTGTTGGATGTTTCGTGTTATACACTGTGGAACAACTTCTCATCGTTTGGTGGATTATCAGGCCGGAGGTGTGAGCATTCCAGCGCTCGGCGGAATACCCGAACGCGGGGGAGATACGTCCAAAAGCCCACAGCGAGCGGATGAAAGACGGCGTGAGCGACCGGATGAGTCATCGCTCGACTGGATCGCACCAACGGGCGTGATATGGCAGACAAAATAGGATGAACGACCAAATCGGAAGCGCGATTATTCCAACACTCGCAGGAATATTTCGACACGGCTGTAGAGTACGGTCAAAGCCCATAGTGGATAGACGGAGGACAACACGAGTGACCGGATGAGCCATCGCTCAACGAAATCCGATCAACCGACGAGGAATAGCAGGCGGATAACCCCCGGATAGAAGGCGCCAATCACACACTTAAACCGGGTAGAAGTGCACACGACCTGTGAGCGGAAACTGGGGGGTGTTGTGGGCTGGAATTGTGATTCAAAGTCGCAAACGCGCGTGTGGTGTGTTGGACAATAAAGATTGTGCTTTATTGGACGCCCTTTCGCCACAATTAGACCGTCAGACTAAAGGGAAACTATACTCTTCTCGTCGAATAATGTCGAAAGGAACACCTTTGTCGACAGTTTATTATTCCGTCTGTGTGTCATTTTTTAAGGAACCAAATCGTCTTTTCATAGTGGTTGGTTTTATCGAGATTTTTCATTTCGATTAACTCACCTAACTTAGTCAGAACAAAGAGAAGACATATATCACGAGATGTTAACATTCATAGCGGTGATACACACTCAACCGTTCAGTTTGTCTCCAACTTAATATACCAGTTCAGTTGCAGTTGCAATGACGTCTACATAGGCAGGACAGATCGGCGTTTGCATCAACGTGTAGCGAAGCACATTCCTAAGTGGTTGTCAACTGCAATATCAAAAAACGACCTACTGACTGTAACAAGGTCGAAGACCCCGGCTTCATCGATCGCCAAACACATCTTGGCAACCGGTCACCTAGTTGACCCTGTCAAATCGTTCAAGGTATTGTTACGTAATCACAAACCGAATCTGTTGGCGACTAGCGAGGCAATGCTAATCAAACAACGCCGGCCAGTTTTGTGTGCACAGAAGGCGCTCACACAAGCAATCTTCTTGCCTTGGAATTGATTGAACTATTAGCGCGTGAAAGGTCAGAACTATGTGGTTGGTGCGTTTAGTTGTGGTTGCTATAAACAGTTTGTATAAAATTGGCTAGTTTTACGTTAGCGACTGATGAGAGTAAATCGAAATATCAACATCTCGCGATGTCTTCTCTCGGTTTTGACTAAATGCATTAAGGAAGCTCTGTTTTAAATTATACCTGTGTTATTGGTTGTGGTTACCAACTCTCTACTAAGGTGTCTTGCCCACTGTGCTGTGTAAGCAACTCTATTTCGTCTATCTCTGTTAATTGTTAGCTTTATACCTTCAAGGTTCGATGTATGTTTCACGTTTTTTTTTATCCTTCCAAATTTCGTTTGAACGCGTGCGCCTTACCGATACACTCAACTTTCATTCATGCTCGCCTTCTCTCTTTTTTGTCCAGCTGGCTTGCTGCAAATGCATGCTCGTACACCGCGATACGCCTCTCATCGTGCCAGACTGGAATCGTTTCCTGACCGAATCACCCCTCCTCCTTTGTCAGCTGAACATTGTGAGTCTTGTGCACCACAGAAACTCCGATTAACACGCCCCTCACCCAGTGAGCTCGCATCGGCAGGTTTTTTTCATACCGGGTCGGGCGACGAAACTATTTGTCCTGCTTGCGGTCTTGGTCTTCGGGATTGGCAAGCAACCGATCAACCCGAGGCTTGCCATTTGGCGTATTCGACAGCCGAAGTTAGTTTGGGTGCTACGGGTGATGGATCTGATCGATCATCCACTCCAGCCCTACCCTGTCTTTATCTGGCAGTGTACCGTTTGCTGTCTTCTGAACTGCCGTTGGCTCGGAAGT
Source organism: Paragonimus heterotremus (assembly GCA_013368495.1). Lineage (NCBI taxonomy): Eukaryota > Metazoa > Platyhelminthes > Trematoda > Plagiorchiida > Troglotrematidae > Paragonimus > Paragonimus heterotremus. The sequence continues at coordinate 22,584 of LUCH01005897.1, read as the reverse complement.
CTCTGGTTTCTGCGTGCCCAGTCCAGTCTGTTTGTTCGCTCCCCGGAGTGACGACCTTCCCGGTAAGAAGCTTCGACAGTACCGCCCCGGATTCCGTATCCAGTAAGTTTGCCACACTGGCCGATCGTCTGCGCGCTATCGCGCGAATCATGTTTTCGTCGCCACCCCAGGCCTGGCCAGTCGAGAACGCCCGAATTCTTGGGCATTCAGACGATTTGATTGTACTCGCTTTGTGGCGTTTGCAGATGGAAACAGTTGGTGTCGGTCTAGCTTGTCCACCAAGTTCAGCGTTACGCTTAGATCCACAAGCCACGGCAGATCTGTTACGTTCAATTCTGCGTCTTCAAGAGGGATTTGATGCTGGTGTTCAAGATTTCCCCGATTTTGATGGTTTCGTGGGTGACAATGAGGGAGATAGCGATGCGGACTTGACCGCAGAAGACGCCGAAACGGCTGCCTTCTCGCTATGTCGTGTAAATCAGCGAAGTCGATCGGTTGCCGTTTCAGGTCTAAACAATTCCACTTCACCGCTTTCGGTCGATTCCTCTGAGCTCACATTTCGAAAAATTCGTTTACCGCGATTTTATCAGTTTATTTCCTGGTGGTCTAATCGATGGCCTTTGGAATAATCTGGATAGGCTAATTCTCTCTGTCCGCCGTCGCCATAGCCTCTTTATTCCTTGTTGTTAAAACAAAATCCCCCACTCTATTGCCCAGTTCATGCTTTAATGATGCGTTGATACAGTTGTACCGGACTGTTGTTTCCTTTTTCGATTGTGGATAATTTCTCATTCTGAGGGTTGTGTTGCTCAAACTGAGTTGGAGATGACTTCGTTTGTATTTTTTTCGACGCTCCTTTTCCTTGGATGACGTGAATGTGATTGCGTATTTCGATTTCATTTATCTTTCTTATTTCTTCCTAACCGAAATTAAACTATTCGCTAGAAACTATCCTTGTGTTTCTCTCTCGTTGCTTCACCACTGGGCGGTAATTCTGACGTTGTTTTTTGAATTCTAGTAATGCGAACTTGAAATTGTATGGCCTTCAAGAAGCTTTCGATGCTTATATGCACCTGACTCAGCGTTGGTTGTGTTAAAAGAGCAGAGAACAGAGGAAGAAATGCACGAAGACTTCGACCTGTCTAGGAAGTTCTCACATTGGTTTATCGATTGGAGTTAACAGGATAATTACTCTATCTACTCTCGAGACGATCGGGCAACTTGATCATTACTCACAAGCGAAAGTGATTGAGCGTTCACATGCGATGGTAATTTGGTCCTGCCTAATATGAGATCAATGGCGCGGTGGTAAACACGGTTGCCTCATGAACAGCATGTCCGTGGTTCAAGTGCCGGCAGTGGCGAGGATGTACACTACTGGTGAGCTCTAATGAGAGCGAAACTCTAGTCTAGTGTTTCTGCTCTTCGAAATGGGCCGACTGGAAAGATTATGGGAATGCGACAGCTGCGGTCGATTATGAGTGATGTTCAGTGCCGTGCTCGACTGAATGGACAGCCCTCGTAATCAACAGCTGACGCAACCGTCTTTTTCAGTGCAATATACCGTCGCAATTGACTTGGCAGCGTCAGACTTGTTTTTTATCTGTACTATGGTATGTCCAGTACCCCGCATCACCTGACATCGAAGCACCGAGTTCTGTGAAATGGCACCACACTAAGTGTGTACTTTTGTGACCGTGCAGGGGGTGTTGGGGAAAGTATATTTTCCCCCAACAGTTTATTTCTCGAGATATCTTGGGAAGATAAGTTGTGGTCTTGAATCTTATCTTTTCGCACCATGACGCGTTAAAACGTGATTTTGGCGCACGTTTTTCCTCCGTCTCTTATTGGGTCATTCCACTTTTAATGTATCAATTCAGACGAGATTTTTCAAGGTTGTTCAAATATATATATATATATATATATATATATATATATATATATATAGATGGTGTGATAACTCAATCATGAGACGATCGCACTCCGACGGACACTGACTAGCCGCCATCGTAATCATAAGTTGTCCAGTTGGTCACGCACCTTGGGGACTCAGAATAACATCGCGAATGTGTGCATCGAGTCCTCGTTTGTAGTCATCTACTGGTGATTTTGTCACAACAGATTCAAGTGGAGCATTCCAGTTTGGACACACTAACTCCAAGGAAATTGTATTTTTATTTCCGGCGAATTCTAGTGTTATTGTTTCAACAAGTGACACCAGATACGGATTCGAAGTACGTCCAGGGATGTGCCTAAGAGCAACCGGTCTAGCATTCTGTAAATCATAATAAGATGGTGAATTGGCCGGGTTTATGCACACCGTCCGAGTGGGAACGCGAGTGAATCGTAGGAACACGCACTGTAGCCTTACACCATACCATCTCAATCTATTGGTTGATAAGCCTGAATGTTTAACTTCGGGTGAGTGCACAACCTTAGGTTGAATATGGTGGACAACTTTTCAAACAACCGGGTTAACATCTTAAGGATCGTCTCGGATTTTTTCCCTCGTCGAGGTGCAGCTAGGAGACGGACTGAGGTCTTGTGATACTACTGTTTGTAGGTCTTGCTCGGGACGGTGAAGCGTAGCTTTTCGCTAGAAAGTACTGCGCGACCAATTTGCGTCACTTTGTCTATAGAGAATCCAAATGAAGGCGGATGTGTCGTGCCCTGACAATGAGAACTGTCAAGTTCGATTTGAGGCTTTTCCCTTTCAGTAAAACTATCCACTGTTCACGTTATCGTATCGTCATCTTGCAACACTACCGGGAAGCTTACTGACTTTAACGGCTGGAAGACGAATACTGAGACCATCAGCAAGCTTAGACTGGAACCCTAAAGTACACCGCTGGTTTCAGATTTCCAGTCAAAGTGTACGTCATTAACATTTTCCCCAAAATATCAGTGTTTTGGATAATTTATGAGCCACAAAAGTTCTGGACTATCAACAACATACTGGTGAGGTTTTCCACGCAGAACTGTGTGGTTAACTCAGTCGAAGAAATCTAGAATGATGACATCTGTTAGTCAACTTTCATCGGTGGCTGTGGTCTGTTACTCTCTGGTGCCATGCAAGTTAGTTGGTCATGGAAAGCCTTCTTGGAGTCCATGTTGAATGTCAGACAATAACCTGCGGTATACCATATAAGCTCTCAGCTGGTCATCGGCTAAGCATTCCAAAATAACAGAGACAACGGATAATGACAAGTAATCTGTGGTTGACAAGCTTTTTGTGATTATCACTTTGAAAATGTGAATCTTTAAAAGTCTGCTCTGTTCTAGAGAGCAGCTGAAAACTTCCTCAGCTTTCTTGCTCATCTTTGCAACACCACTAAAGGTACTAAATCAGAGCCAAGCTGTTTTTCTGGCTTGTGTAACGCGATACATTGCTCGACAGTCACAGTCGTGAAGTCACCAGATGTACCAATTCTAGTAACTACTGGCATGCCCCCTTGATTGTTAGCAAAGACGATAGCAAACCAACTCCCGAGAGGTTTGTTTATCTCTGATTGGAGGTGGTAACCACATCTTCGTCACACTGTTAGATTGCGGAACGACTCTTGGTACTTTTGCCCACCGCTGCAGATGTTAAAAGTACTCACTAAATTCGGTCTTTGTTGCATTTCATCCGCCCGTACACCTGCCGTTACCTGATTGTAAAAACGAGCGTATCCCTTGAGTAATCTGTAATAGAAGTATTCCAGAAAAATCTATCGGAGGTGAGCGGTTTCCCGTCGCACCGCTTCGTGTTCGGTCGTTTTACTGGGCGTACTTACGATCTCGGTTTTTTCGATGTTGGAAAACTTTTAATCATTCAATGACGGGTCATTTACAGCTACTATCTGGTCTACTTCACCCGTGTCACACCTTCCCCTTTGATTTCATGCTGGCTGTTTAAGGTATCAGGAGGGAGGTTAACCACATTACGCTAGTTCTGACAAAAGTGATATGGGCGTTCACCATGCTCAAGATGGGGTCAATGCAAAGGCTGATGATCGTATGCGAGATACTGGTTGAAGTGTAACTTGGTCTGGACTATCTCTACCACGTCCACCGACTTGTAAAACTGCCAACTCTGTGTTAAGTTGGCATCTATGACCACGTCGTAAAAATCAATGATGAACCTAGTGGGAATTCAAGTCGAAGTCGGGATGATTAGAATTTTTCGTATATGAAATTTGTCAGACTTTTGTTGTGAGTGGCTTACACATGACACTAGTCAAGCGCTAGACCTTAATCACAGTGGAGGGTGGAGGACGGCAGATTACAACAACGGATTGATGTGCAGTACAACTTACGGTTTCGAGTGAGTTCAGGAAAGACAGATCATGTGGTGCAGACGTATTAAGGCCACAACCAACATAAAGAGATATATCACTGTTGTGAGCCAATAACACGGGTGGCGCAAGGGTTGTTTATTCAGGACACCAACACATGGGTTATGCGTTTCGACATGACCACAAACAAAAACTCATCTGCGTACGGTACTGGTCATAGACCGTCACGTTTGCCACAGACGCCGATGCTCAGTCCCTTCACGTTCCTTTACATACCAAGAACCATTTTATGCGATGCTTCACTCCCACGTTTCTTCTTGTATTTTTCCTGCGGCTACTCCAATGTCATAGTCTATGCTCTGGCCCCACTACTGAATAGCAGCGGTGTGAGTAATATCGCAGGATCGTTCCTCCTCACTACACCACCACCCTTCTCATATTGACAATCCTGGTGAAATGTGGTCATACTTAGAGAGCCTAATTCTTCAAATTTAACCCCTTCCTCATTCCAAGTTTGTGTAATGTCTGTGATAACCAACCTCGCTGAGTTATAAGCTTCGATGGCCTCTCGCATTCTGTTGTCAGGTATAGAGGCATTAATTTAAAAACCAAAGGATTCATGATAGAGATATCTCCCTTCAAGTCTACTTCTAGGAACCGCTGGCTGTGTGGATACCCTATGATATCTCAAATGCGTTGATTGCTCTCAGTTACTACGGATTTGGCGCCACGTTTCTGCAAAGTATTGCTTCTCAAAAGTACCGACTACTGCAAATTCTGTAACTGATATTCCGAGCGCGGTCCACTTTTCCCTTGATAACACAAGGGAACTGCTGGTTAATAACTGGCCGGATAACCACGTATGTTTTGCGTTAAACAGTTACACGCAACAGTTGGGATGTCTGTTAGATCAGTAAGAAGAGGGATTCTTGTCGTTGGTTACTGGGTGTTCGGACAATTGTATGCAAGCCAGTAGAAAATACTAGTGTTTTAAATCATACACTCTGCTCGCTGTATAGTGAACTATATCCAGACTGGACATATTGTCTACTGTTGCCCTGTCTATTTACACCCACCAGTCTCTCTGCAGAACGCCAAGAGCGCTTAGTCAAGACCTCATCAAGATTTATCATTTTTGGTTTTATCTCACCGTAAGTCGGACTTCTGTCAGTTTAGTATAATCGGGTAGGCTGCCAAGCAGACATATTTGAGTAATCTGGGTTGTTTGAAGATGTAAGAAGCTGAGGAATTGAAATTGGCTCAGATGGGATGTAAAGTCCACGTTATTCAAAGTCTTACCGATCAGACTGCATAAGCACATTGAGTGATGAACGGACGTTAGCCATAGACCCGACACAATGTCGTACGTCAAACGAAAGGTTGTATG
>LUCH01005896.1:27211-40392 GCA_013368495.1 Paragonimus heterotremus | reverse complement strand
CAATGCGATGGCAAATAAAACGGTATTTTCGGGGAATTGAGTTCTTCCCCGACAATATGGTTCCACGGAGTCCGGCATATCTTCATCGGTGATTGCATACAGGGAGAGAAGTAGAAGTTAAAGAAAGTATTTCCCACAGACAGCTATTCCATGTAGTTAGTTCGTCGCCATTCATAATCACAGTAGATCCCACTGTGTATGGTTCCTAAGAAGCAGGTCTTTCTGAACTTAACTTTCAAAGGAGACAATATTGCAGCTGGTGTAAGTGGTGGATTATAATCCGCGCTGACTGGACATACCTTGCAGCTAGACTGGAGTTTCTGCTTACAACTACAAGTGTCGTTCCGACTGTTCGAAACTGGGGCTTACCGAAATGTTCTGTCTCGCTTTTACACTCTGTTGGCTCATTTACAGTTGTGGTGATGTCTGTATCAATAGAATGGTCCGATGTCTACGTCAGAGAATGGCTTGATTGCTATGCATAACAACGTAACGTGCAATGTTAACAATACAAATGAACTGCAATCTTATCTCGTCCATTTTAAGGCCTCTCAGTGTAACAGACTAAGTCGTTTACCTCGATAACTCGTTTGACGTGTTGTTACATAACCATAATCCGGGGTTGCTGACCTTCTCCGAAGCCATGTTAATCAATACTATCTGTCCGGCCCTGCATGTCTGTAAACTCCTATCGTTCGTTGTCCATAACCTGTTGATTCAAGCAGTTTTGCTGCGTTGGAACTGGTAAGGTTATTTCTTTAATGGAAAGACCTGGTATTGACGGTTTCTGTTGTGGATACTATCCACATCTCTTGTGTATTCTAGTATTTTTTTCGTTCATGTTTGAAGCAAATAAGCTATATATTAACATCTGACGACATATTTTCCCCTTCGTTATTGGTAAAGGAGCTGTTGATCTTGCAACGCCGCATCGCAAAGTCGTACCAAATATCACATTCCATATTTGAAAGTTTGCTTGCCTCACGGCTTGTTGCTTTCTTGGCCTATGGTTGCAGACATTGGAAACGTCTGTTTACCAATTGTACGTTCTTTCAAAAGTTAGCTATACCCTCTTCAAGAATCGAGTGGTAAACATTTTTGGAAGTATATTACCGTTAGTATGCGCCAGCTTCGGGTGCATGTCAGTTTCCGATACAGTGCAGCTAGAAGTAAGTTCGTCCGCGAGCAGTTTTCTCAGGCCTCTCTCAATGGCTTGATGTGCGATGCGTCTTACAATAGCTTTTTTCGGAAAGCTTCTTCGTGGTACCTGTTACTCAACAATCATCCATTTGTCTGCAAGAGGGAGTTATGTGGTTCGATGAAACAGTGAAACAATCTGCGATGTGCGGCCCATACTCCTGTTTGGCCTTCGGATACGATACACTCCAATAATGAAGCACACGTTTCTCACCTTTATTTACGTGCAGCTGTTGAAGGTGTCTTTACTGTCCTGTTCTTCTTTGTTTTGAAGACAGCTGCTCCATTACCCCTGAGTTCTGTTCCATATTTACTTCTGACGCCCACTGTATTTATGTCTATATGTTTCCACGAGCGCCATTTATTCTGTGTCCGGCTTCTTCTCAACGTCAATCCATGAACTGCAGTTTCATCTAGATGCCCCCATTGAACATAACCAACATACTCAATACATTTCTAAAATCAGTGTATTCGAAAGTGGCGAGTCTAAAATATACCTCAGACACTCTAACGTTTGGCGGTCGTATACTTTTTGTGTCCTTCATGTTCATTATTTTTATTTCAGCTAAATAATGGCGTTTTTGACGACAGTTTTGGTGTTCGGGACTCCGGATTTGGTGGGCCAATCACCGATCCAGTCCGACGCAGTACCAATGCGTTTGGGGATTTGGACTGGTCTTCGTTCGACCACGGTAGTGCGCAGGTCCGCGGACTAGGCTCTTCTTCAGTCCCCCTACCGCTGATGTCAGCCAGTCGTCTAGTCGCTGAGACCAATCAGTTCGGTGCTCAGGAGCAGTCTGTTTCGTCTCTTGGCTTGCCTATTTCTGTCGATCCATTTTCAGGCATGGATCCGTTCAATCCAGACGCAAGCAGCAAACGTATGACTTAAAGCGTTGTGATCATTATTTTGTGTTTCTGTGTTCACATGTGAGAGATTCTCATGACATCGTAGAGCCCTCAAATTGAGAGACTTATTAGGTCTCTTTTGGTATGCGTTGGCGTCCGTGGTTCATACTCTCCATGTCAGATCGTTGCGTGATCGCCAAAGTGCTTATTCGGGCCAAACATGGGAAATGAATTGCGAAATATGTTAGTACGCAAACGTGCCCGGTAGGAGTCGACTACGTTAGGTGCTGAGATGTTCAAGTTTTTGTGTCAGATAATCTGTCATTTGGCATTACTTGCAAAACTGACGGTTCTACTATGCATACACGTAGTAGTTCACCTACAACATTTTTAATTAGCACCCACTTTTCGTTCGATTGGGCTGAATTTTTTCCACTTTTTACATAAATAACACGTACAGACAACGCACTTTTCCCATTCTGTTAGATACACGAGCCGGATACACAGACGTACCGATTTCACTGTGATATCTCAAAGATGCTGTAGATTGTCGGCAACTCTCCTAGCCAGTAGATTACGAACAACATGAGAAATTCAATGAATCATTATTGGGAGGAACTCGATCCAAGGGGCTTTAGACGACTGACGAAAGTCTGCCTTAAACAACACCACTCAAGTGTACAGAATTAGGCGGAGGTGTACATGGTGTTTAACTGGAAATCTTGCTACGCTGTAGGCTAGAACTTCAGTTTAAAATCTTGAGTATACAGTCAGCAGCAGGTGTGTGCACATTGGACGAAAAAGATACCACTTAATTCAGTGTGAGCACAATTTGTACGTCTGTAGATTTATTCGTTCTATGAACTTCCGAGCAACCATCCTGGTTTGTGCTTTTAATTCTTTGTTTTTCACGTCACCTTTGAAGACGAACATGAATATAGACCCCCTAAATATTGGAGAAACACAATGCATCCCTTATCGATACGTTGTTATTGCCAACCTATTCAACGCCTTTTGCGTAGGTTGTGCGTTACAGTAATTTAAACAGTATCGTGAACATAATCCAAAACATAACATGAATCATCTGGAAGAATACCGACAACCCTAGTGTGACTAACCCTTCCGTGATGTATCTACAGGTCCGCCAATGACACGGATTGAGTAACCTTGCCAAACGTCACTAGCAGCCGGGGTACGTATTTAAAATCTCTCGCAAAGATCTACTTGTGTGGATGTCAGCCCTTTAAAACTTTGACTGAGTTTACTATACTTGTTGTTCAATCCGTCATTTCCTGCAAATAAAGACTAAATATAGTTACTGTAACTATTACTAGTATAAGTATGTTTTTTCATTGTTCAGAAGTACTCATTGGTATTGTAGTTCGGGTTGCCGCTGCTCATGGCGGCAGTCCGCAGAATGTCAGATCAACTGACGATTTGCAGATGTAAGAAGATGTAAAAGTTTATAAAAGATGGTTAACAAACGTACGACTACTTCGTTGTGCAGTAACTTGCTTGGTTGACGGTACCCCCTGACCTTGGCCAGTCTGATTGTGACAATCCCCATAGCATGTGACCAAGTCATGGCGACTCTTCCTAACGACTATTAGTCATACTGAACAGCCTACCGTATCATGGACGCTCCGTCGTCGTACGTGACCTACCTGGCCTGGATTACATCTTTACCTCGTTTGATGAATGTTAGATTTCCTGAGTGCACTCTGACGGACTGTCACGTTGTTTGTTTAGTTAACTCACCTGCTGGCTAACTAACAGAAACAGAAGTGGTCAGAGTTGGTGGGCTTTGTACTTACGAATGTTCCAGATCTCCAACCCGTAGAATAGTCTCAGACACACGTGTTGTAAGCTGTCTGCTTAATCAATGCCTGTCCACAACAACTAAGATTTGCTGAAGACCGATTTACTTCCGTGATAGTACCTTACAGTTTGAAGATACTGAGTTGATCCTGTGCAAGCCAGCGCTTCCGTTTAACTAAGTCGTCATTAGTTTGTATGTTGTCTACAAATGAACCAGTTGTCAGTGGCATCTGCATACTCATTGTCGGCCTGCTTTCGAGTGCTCCTTCCATCTCCATCTATCATCGCCATATGGTCTCCGTTGGCATGCAGTTTCTGATCTTCTTCTTTATTGCCTTCGATTCACCTGAAGATAGGCTTATACTGATGGAAGTAACCGTGCCATTTCTCTTCATTGGAACTGAAGGAGAGGGTTCACCATTGATAATGTGTATGCGAAAGATCCCACGCTTAGCCAGTTTGTCCGAGTCCGTTAAACTAGATCTGCGATCCGTTTAGAACAAAACTAAGTGAGTAGTTGTTTCATCTGTTGGGTGGGTTCATAGCAATAACCATTCGTATATGTTAAGCGTGAATCTCATCAACTCAGTTGGGTTCACAAGAATTAGAGTTGATTACCAGTTAAAGTCGTTCCTCATACTGAAAACCTCACTGTACTCCATCAAACAAATCATAGTCCAACTCAGGTAAGAGAGGTTCAAGTACATACTTTCTCAGTTGAGGGAGCTTTGGTGTGTGCTGTGAGAGGGTCCACTGTCAAACATTGTTTGAGACCCTAGAAGCGTTCGTTTGAGTGACAATCAGTTAAAGGACACCGGGGGAACGGACCGATAATGAAAGGACGTAGAACTAACGAAGTCCTCAGCATTCATATCATGCTTCTCGATTGGCATAGGAGTCGTTCATGGTGCTAACAGCGCCACAGTTTGACTGGAACTAAGATAACTTACTCCTAAGAGAAGTTCATTAATAACAATGATAATAATAATAGTAATAAAGGAACGAGTTCTTGAATGGAAGATCTAAGTTCAAATTGAACCGATGTGTTTGAAGTATACCTCGAGGTTGTTGCTGTAAATGCACGCCGTTAAAAGTGAGGCTAGATACAACCATGTTTCTGCTCATGAATCGGTCTACTAGCCAACCAAGTATCACTTGCACGATAATGCCTGGTAAGTAGTAGAACAGATGAATTTGAACTGACTTACAAGGTTTAACAGGTAAGCAAGAAGTGTAGGGCATACCTTGTAGAAAAGGAGTAACCTGCATCAAGCATATGCACAAAATCTCCGTTGGATTGCACAAGCATTTCTGGCGGTCGGTGGCGGGCTTAAGTCTACGTAATCTGATCAACGTTTGTTCCAATTTTGACGGGTTCACACGAAGTGTCTTCAGTCCAGTCGAGAATCGTTTTGAAATACCAGCGCCCATGTAACCAGTTAGCAGGTTAAAATGCTATCTACACGCACTGTCTGCTCCGTTTCAATGAGTAGCGTAGTTCTTTCAAACTAATCAGCAGGCGGATGTGGACAAACATTACGCGCTACAGTGATATTTCATGGCATATTAAACATGATAGGTATACCTACACATCGTAGTCAGTGTTCAGTGTAAGAAACGCAATAAAGTGTTTGCGTAACATACCATCCGTCAGTGATTTAGATGCTAGCCGAACCATCTACAGCAGTCTGACACCTTGTCTATTGACTTCGCGGTTACCGGACACGGTGAAATAGGGGTTCACCTGTAGATTTACATTTGGCAACTCCATCCTTCCCGTCTTACCCGCAGGCATATTGATAGCCAAACAAGTGCATAGTGCTGTTTGTTTGCTCCAGTCTATTATCATCTGCCGTTCCTTTGATCAATTCCTAAGTTGCCTCAAATGTCTGCAGTGCTCCATTCTTTCTGAAGTGTCTGCGACCTGTTACGTGTTATTATTGCCTGCAAGCGTTAATTACGTCACTTCTGTGAGATCAGGAAGGTCACTCACATAAAGCGAGATCAGAAGAGAACCCCGACTGGAGCCTTGAAACACTCATCACATCGTAATCTATCAAGAGGAGGTGCTTTATCTAACACGGGCACGCTTCTCCCTATCTTGTTTATGACTACGGGAACTGATAGTATACTGTATACAAATTATCCCCGCCATACAAAACTAACTTTATAAATATCAGGCAATCTGGTTTAGTGTTGGAGCACTCTGCGAAGTACGTCTGATGCCATGATCTTTAATTGCACATTCCTTTGCCTTATCCGTTGCCTTTTACTCATATGTTGGATACGCTATCACGCGTTTCGTTCCGTTTTGTTGTGTAACCATTCATATTGAATACATATTTCAATGGTAAACCAACTGCGGACGATGTCTGCTGATGATTAAATACATGCCAAGTTCTCCTAACTTGATGTCAGCTATGGATTTTGCTTTACTCCGTTTAGCCATTAAAGATGACCCGTTCGGTACGACCAATCTGTTCTCCACTTCCGATCCCTTCAAAGGCCTCGATCCTTTCGGCGCCGATCCATTCACATCCACGGTAGGTTCTTTTTCTGATACAGTTTCTACTCCGTTGTTTCATTCGTTAGACCTGACGCCTAATGTCTTACCATCTGAGCCTCCAGCCTTCCATCCTTATCAGCTTACTGTTTTCTTTCCACAGAGGAAGGATGTGAGTCTCTCACATAGCCGGATTGCCATTCAACGACAACCATGTGATGTGTCCTGCATTAAGCTGAACAGGCTGGGGTTTCTTATTATCTGCATCCAACTAGGAGTTATCCCTATAGCATCGCTTATGTACTGTGAATGTGTTAACCCATTCACAATAACGATGGTGGCGGTTGATCTTTCTATGTGCTGATGAAGTCCGTTTCTTTTTATGTATTTCCATGATCAATCAGTGGTCGGAAATTTGGCTAATTTCCCTTGAACATCACTCACACTTGATCATAGCTTCCACATTCAAGTGAACTTTCCAATCAGTCTCTTTCGAAAAGAAGCACTAGGCTACCGGTGAATCCCAACACGAATGAGACTTGAGTCCAGCACTTTTTTTGTAACAGGCTAGCTGGAAAATACATGCGACTGTGTGTGTGATATTCAATGTAGTTCCACGTTTGCTTCGTTTACTAGATTCACAGTTTCATAAGTACTTTGGTTTGCCCGTGGTAATCTAATTTCTAGCATATATTTTTATCTTTTTTGTCTCCATTTCCGATACCCACGACAGTCACATGCTTGTGAGTATCGTTTGTGTTCGAGTTCTTAGTCATTTTGACGACGCGACGTTCAATTTTGCTTGTTATTTACTTCGTCACAGTGAGGCAGCAAACCCGTGGACGTTCACGGTCAATTGTCATTTGTGGCGTACGATGTTGATCAATCTGTGCGGAAAGTGGCTTATAAAGCCCGCTTATTATGTTTGACCTGTAAGCAAACTCTATAACCGAGATGGCAACCCCTGTACAAACCCATCACCTTCATAATGAGCGTAAACATGAATCCCATGTCTAACACAATCACACTTGCACTGTCAGTTAAACCCTGCTCCGTGACAATTGACCATAATCTAATCAACGTCCTGAATCGCAGTGACACCTACGCGTACGGTTAATCCTATTGTTATCCGGAGATTACGGTCTAGTAATCTTTGATGCTTCTTTTTGTCATTGAAACAAGCTGAAGCTATTGCAGTGTGATTCCAGACTTTATACTGTGGATGCTGGTCGTCTGGTAAACATTCTCCGCGTCTGATTTTATTCATCCTATCATCATTGTTAGGCGAAGGCGATACTTGAAACGCACTTCATCCATCGATCTGTCCTGTCTGAATCATCAGTTCCAGTTTCTGGTCAAAACTGACATTTGCCAGCCAGAGTATGTTTGTAATTTATTTCTACAGGTCTTCTCACTTCATCAGACCATATTTTTTCAGGATTGATGTTAAAATACTTGAACCGTTTCGACATTGATGTGTAGTATAGTCGGGGCGGCTTGTTTTATTTCAATGTATTGCTTATGGATCACCTTTCAGTGAACTTTTATTTACCCAAAAATTTTAGGGAGAGAGTTTTCGCGTATGCACGCAGTTAATCAACGAACGTTTCTTGAGGAAACTATTTTGTAGTCCCCACTTAAAGCGTTTTTCGATCCGGTGCCGGTTTTGTTAGCAGACTTGTTTAACCGCCTTCGTTTTTTACTTCAGTCTGTACCGTTTGGCACACGAACTACTAGCACGAATCAAGTTTGTGCATCCTTTGGTGGATATTTGGATTATGTTTTAAACGAAAAATCAGATACGCCTTCTTCCTGTACACTCTTTTCCACATCAGTTTTTAAGATGCCACTAGACATTGACAACATAACCACAGTGGTGGCAAGTTGACGAAAATGAGTTCAACGGGATTCAAGTTATGCAAAAAAGCATAGTTGAAATCACACCCTGAAGAGAGTAATATACTGACTGCTAAGTTCGAAGAACTAATTAAACTAGCGCCGATCATGCGTCGCTGTGCTGTTTGCTTGTGAAGCTTGAACTTGTGTTGATGATCCGCTCACGCGTATCTCACATAATATGATTGACGCATCTTATGCATATTATTCAACCAAAGGAATGGCTACATAATGCAATACTTGCCTGGTTACGAGAAGCGCTTTATCGCGTCTAAAACAAATTTAACTAGGCGCTTTCTGTTGTATGTTTTTGGAAACCTCACATTAGCGAAAATATTTGTGGAGGTCGCAGAGGTCCACCGGAGATTACGCACCAGGCAATATTCCGAAGAAAGAGGACAATCACTCAACTAAACAGACGAGTGAAAAACCACTTTGAAAACATGCGGTTTTGAGTTATCTCTATGTTATCTGAGCTGTAGGTACATGGTTCATCTGCTCAAAGTATATTATGCTCGTTTGGAAGGTATAACCGTTCCGGGGAGGAAAAGCTACTTTCCGCGTGGTTCAAAATGTTGTGGCTGATTGATAAATTGAGTTCGTCTGCAATAGGGGATGTGGTGGTTTCTTTTGAAAAGGTTGTCAACTTGAGTTACCCTTATGGTTCAAAATGTCACCTAGCGTGACAAATAAAGTCTGCTTAACAGTACGACAAGGTTTTACCTGGACAATGCAAAAATAGTATTTCCATAGTCACTTGTAGTTTCGGATGGAGTGAATTTGCATTTCTGAGCGGCAAATAAAGTTTCAAGCAATACATCAAAACATGGTAGAATTTTTTGATGCGTTCACGACTTATTGCCAAAGAAGATTTAGCAATGTTTCAATACGAAAGGATCCCGATACACCTCGGACTTTGTCAAAGGTAGCAACAAAATAACTCAGGCCGGCTTAGTGTCGTGGCTTGCATACAACCTCGACCTCAGCCTTGTTAGGAATTTTTTCATGTGTTGTCATGGAAATGGGTGTCAACTTCACCCCCATGTTTAGCTGGAACATGAAATAAACCGCTCTACTATATTAATGGGTCTTTTGTGGAGTAGCTGAATGGAACCCCGTATATCCGTTATACCACACCTATCGTTCATTTGGAAGCTGTACACTGACATGTGACGGAGGCTGACGCTGTTGATTTTTTCTGTTCGTTTGCCAGCAGTCTGTTATTTCAACCGGAACATAAAGTTGAATGCTTATTATGTGTGACGTAGTCACTTGAAGCCGTTGTGCACGAATAATATCTGCCTTCAACTTATCTACGTTCTCGTGGATTATGGTCCTGGGTTTCGAGTTATGTCAGAGGTGAAGTAAATGTATGCGTGCATCTTTTCTTCACTGACGATGTTAATTAACAGTGTCGTCCTTATAATGTGACGATCATTTTTGAAAGATTGAGTAAATATTTGCTTAGTGATCGAGCCCTATCCCTTGCTGACGTGCACTGTAGATTTCCCCCATCGGTTGAATAGACACAGTTCTCCCTCGTGACCCTATTGCACTGTTTTTAAAAGATTTTGAATTTGATACTTCCTCAGTCTGGCACGTGTCTCTTCCCTGTGTAAGCTTATTAAGTGTGGATTGTTTAATTGTTCACTTCTTCAGTGCCATTTTGTGAAAGTTAGTACTTGTTGCAGTTGTTGCTTGGTCGGTCTACAGTAACGCGTGTATTGCACAGTCTGAGCCGAAGTTCTCGGAAAAGTTTCTGTGCTTACCAACACCCATCTGTGGTATGATTTCCATGTATGATCCGTAAATTGTGTCTCGTAAACGTGTCTTCACAAGATGTTTATTATTTTTCTTCCGTTCGAATGAATGCGTTGTTTTTGGTTACTTGGTTAATCCTGGGAAAATTTCTGGAAATGGATATCTGTTTAGTTAATTGGGACGCTTTTGTGTTAGGTAACAAGTTCGATGTGTTCATTGTGCTTTTTTTGGTCGTGATAGACCACTCTCGAAGGACGATTATACTCTCCTGTGTCAGCACTGTTCGTTTGCTTGCTTAACTGAAAAGTATATAAAATTTATCGGTCGACGTTTTTCATCATGTTTTCGAGGTATATTGGCTACCAAACCAACACTTGTTCTATTGTTTCCGTAGGTGATCAAATCTGGAACTAATTTCGAATTATACTGTTGGTTTTCGTGATCAC
Source organism: Paragonimus heterotremus (assembly GCA_013368495.1). Lineage (NCBI taxonomy): Eukaryota > Metazoa > Platyhelminthes > Trematoda > Plagiorchiida > Troglotrematidae > Paragonimus > Paragonimus heterotremus. The sequence goes on along the minus strand of LUCH01005896.1, from coordinate 29,925 downwards.
ATGCGTTCATAAAACCTTTGAAAAGTGTATTTCGTCCGAATACCTTTAGAAATGTGCACATTTAAGCTTCAGCTGTGTATCGTCGAATTTGAATGACAGCATAAATACATTGGGTGTATGTGCTAGGGAATTTGAAAGCAGTCAAGCCTCTAAAAATAAATCATCCATCGGGCAGTAGCGATCACAGAGAACATCCATAGGTATATATCACGTTACCTATACTGATGTGGATTAAAACACGTAATTGCCCTAAGACTAATCTGTACCTAGGCAGTATGAAACTAAAACTTAAAGTGGGGCTTTGCGGTAATTTGAAAAAGTTACTTCGAAATTCCCTCACCATTTGTGGTTAAAACTTTAAATTCCTAAAACTCAACAAGCGATGTTCTGGACTGCATTTTTACAATCTTGTACGAAGACGCGAACTAACGATCTGGAGCTTGTGTATTTGGCGATAGACTATAATATACTGTACACAACAGACACGATGGAAATTATCGACTACTTTTAGGGCTGAAGAAGTTGTCACGAACGTCCAAGAATGCGTAGGAATGAGTTTTAATATTCAAATTACATTGTCTCTAGATATTCCTTTCTAACTTTCGTTAACACTTAATAAGAGATTTTAGCTTTTCCCGTCATTAGCGTTTGTTGTAAAATTGTTGTCAGACCAAAAATTCATGTTCTGATTTAAGAACTTTATGATTGGTTCAAAATGTTGCCTGGTGTTTTTGTGAATAAAATATGCTGTTTCGCATGAGTTTCCACACAAACTGCACCTCTGTTCATAGGTAACTAATGTGCTGCGGGCTGCTTGACTTCAGCGAACAAATTCCCTGTACTTTTCTTGTGAAATAGAAGTGAGAGATGGCATCCTTTTGGACATCTGTCTGGTTTTACTCTCATTAGGGTTTTCTGATAGGAAACATTTTTCCTTTGTTAGGAATATCTTGCGCTGCCTAACCAAAGTGAAAACTCTCTTAATTTTGGCTCGTAGCCAGTATATTTGAATGATTTAATAACCACTTTCTGCATTCGTCTTGTTTAGACTCCTGTATGACATATTTTAATACCGGTGAAATTGATTGCAGAAATCTGAAGAAGAGGCAACCTTTCGATAGGTTCTGTTGATCCCGTGGATTTAAGGCACACAGTGCTTTATTACCGCACATTTCGTTGCAAACAGCTGTTTACAGAGTCCACAGCGAGCATATTTTTAATTCATAAGTCTCTCTACACTGACCATCACTGTAACAACCATCGGATTCAACTCTTCATCTCTTTCATGAAACCCCAGGGCCACAGTTCCATTTTGAGTCATTTAATGTCATGCTTGTCTTTAGTTTGTGTTTGCTTGAGCCTAACATGACTGTGATCTTGTGCACCGTTCGGTTGTCGTTTGTTTGCCTCTCTGATATTGAGATTGGTCCTGGTCGAACCGTAGCTGTTCAACTTTGCTTACCATTCAGTCATGCAGGGCCGGACTGGCCGAACGTGTTGGATATTGAAAGGGAGACTAGATTGTTTGCTTAAGTAGGAACGGAAAGACAATAAAACTGCCTCAAGGTCAGTAAAAAGAACGGTATGAAAAGCCTTTGAACAAAAATGATATGTATAATACGTTGTGTAAATGTTCAGAACCAAAAGAGGGCCCTATACCCACTTTAATATGTGTGCAACGACTCATTGGGACGGCTGTTTCTAGTTTCTCGAGGCTTGCGACAAACGTATCAATATCCGACCCATTGGTTCCAGAAGAAGGCTATAAAACTGTTCACTGAATTACGGCGAAAATAAAACTCCGGTCTCATCCTTTGATTGGAAATGCCGACTACAATTGATGAAGTACTTATACTTACTGAGAACAAATACAAACGATATCTGTTCTGGAGTTTGTTCAGCTGCGGATAGGCTGAATTTCTGCGTTTATTTGCAGATTAAAGTCTCATGTTAGAGGCTGATAGCTAATGGTCCCACGCACTCGACTGATAGGCTGACGGTGTTTGGAAATCAGTGAACAGGCTGTTCTGACAGGAAATACGGACTTGCCATCAGTGATTACTGGTCTCCAGTTTGGTCTAATCGTGTATTCATGGTAAATACAATGACAGATAATAAACCCTACCTAATAGACAGCTGTCGTATAGCATGCAGCTTCGTTTGTGAGTAGTATTGTGCATATATTCGATACCTAAGGCGCAGGTTTCCACACCAAGAAGATGAGGGACTAGAAACGACTATTGGAAAATTGTATACGCACTATGGAGAATGTGCCACCAAAACGAATGACACTACTACTGCCTAGTGTGTGTGTGGGTACATGTCATCCATGTAAATGAATGTACGCGTTCGTTGTCCCCTGTTGTCACATAACCTATACAGGATTTCATGCAATAGACAACTTTGCAGGCCAAGCGTCTTTTGAGGTCACTATGCTCTAAGGTGTCAGTAACTTACATTAGCTCTCATTTTTTGGTATACTGAATGAAGTAATTGAAAGCAGATAGGCCATGAGTTGCATTGTTTTTCGACTCCCACCTGTCACCTCCGCCTTCAGAACAGTCATTTGCGTTCCTTAGGCGTTACTGTGCAGGAGGAACATAGCATATTGATCATATTGTCGACCTTGACATTTCGTCAATTTTGACCAAATTCTTCGTTGGACTCATCAAACAAACGTAGAATGGCTTTTTCTGAAAGTGGCAATGTGTATA
>LUCH01005895.1:16156-39781 GCA_013368495.1 Paragonimus heterotremus | reverse complement strand
TGTCATTTTCTGCGCCATGACCTCAATCAACTTCAACTGAGTAGCTTCGTACTGCTGCTCAAGTAGCTTCTTAACTTCCTCAAGTGATAACGACATGATGACAATGATCTGCCACTGTCCGTCGCCAAATGTTATAACCCGTCCAGCCGTGCGGAACCAGAACACGAGAGGGTACACTGAAATTCTGCCACTCAGTGGGTGACCAAAACGAATGTGACGTTACCCCAAAAGCATGACCAGTCTGACAAACAACTAATCAGAAAGCAGAGACCTATTGATCCAATTTAACCGGACCAGAAAGGGGTGGTAGGACCAATAAGTAGGCGTTAAGACAAAAGCACATCGATTATCTGCAACAACGGGAACGCGTCCGTAACAATAATCTGCATGTTTTACGTTTGCCACTGATGAGAGTAAACAGGATGTTAATATATCGCAACATGTCTTCTTTCTGCACTGATAATGCCTTATTTACTTTTTTCGTCGTCTGACTGCAGTGCTGATCTGCCTTTCGAATCGCATATTTCCAGTTCGTATATCTAGTAGATCTAATCGGCTTTGATTACGGTACGAAACCTAAGAAATCACTTATAAATACTGTCACTAAGACAACGTTTAGTTCGAGCAAAGTGAAATGCCGTAGAGTAAGTGCTATGGTGTTTCGCTTTTTAACTTTATTCTGTCTGGATGAGAAGTGTAGTGACTATATGTGACATTGAAAACAAACAGATCAGTAATATCATCTATCGAGCACAAAAATAGTATCGGTAACTGCTCCTCCTAAAATGATACCGTACTTCTAACCGCGGTCCACCACCGTGATCTGATCCCGGCATGATGTTTCGTTTGATCCAAATTGCGCACGATGTTTTGCATGACGAAGCGGGTTTCTAGAGAACAAAACACCTCAATCTGGAAGTTTGTGAACGGCTTGTTTACGCCAATCCCGATGATGCAACACCATCATGACAGTAACGTACTGTCAATATAAGAAAAGTACGTACGAAGTTGAAACGCATTCAGCCTACTAAGGGTGTCACGAAACTGAGAAATGCCTTGCGGTGCTTAGGGTTTTGGCAACACGGCCATGAAACGTCACGTCAGTTGTAGCAAACCTAAGAATAGCGAGACGAGCCGCAGTCTCTACGGAGGAACTGTTGCAAATCTGTGTTGTTCAGGAATATAGTAGTTGATCGTCCACCTTTTGGTGAAAAAGTTGTCATGATAGCTGTTGCAACTTGATATGCAGCCTACCAGCGCGTAAACAGACAACAGAACAGGGGTTAGTGAAACGGTAGATAACGGAACGACGTTCAACGGTAATGAACAACTGACTACGAAGTATGCGCGATTAATTCATATCTTCCGGGCCAACCCAGCCACATGAGGCTAACGAACGAACACAGAAAAGACTGACCTCCAGACAGAGCTACTTGATGTCACTCAATGTGAAAGCAACCCCGTCACAAACTAAACATTCAAAGGGTTTGTGACTAATCAGAAAACAAGGACAGAAGTGGACTAGACAAAGATCCAGGCAGTACAGTTATGTCTCAATTAAAGGACGAACATGTGAGCGGGATGTCAGGAATTAGCACAAGGATGAGAACGCTCGTGAAGGGCGAATTGTGTAGGTGGGGTGTCAAAAATTGGCACAAAGGCTAAGAACGCACGTGAAGGGTAAAGTGGCACATGATCGTGCCGACTATGAAGGCCACTTTGAACAGAATGAGATAGACCTTTCCAAAGGTGAACGAAAACGGTATTTCCGGGGAATTGGGTTCTTCCCTGACAGCAGCTCAACCCGTCAGGGAAAGCTCGTACTTTTAATTCGTCCATTTGAACTAGTTGATGCATGGTTACTCCCAGCCCTGCATTGCTTTTTAAGCACTACGACGTTTATCGGTAAGTTTGTTAACAACTAGATGTTATCCATCGTCGGCCGCGGTGGCCGAAGCACTGGGACAAGGGAGGCCGAACGATTTCACCTGGAACGCTCATACGCCCCCCTGCCGACTGGCATAGTTACGGTTACACCGATGTGTTGAGGCCGTTCGCTAACTAGACTCCGTTAACAGGCCTGCTTTTGAGTAGGTCTTCCAGTTGGACTTCTGAAATGGTTTGGACTCCGGTTTTCGTATCCGATCACACAACTGTGAGCCATCAGGTACTTCATTGCCACGCCGAACGATTACTCGGGAAAAGGGAACCCCAGTATTTCCACAATCTTTTCACTTACTACTCGTGATAGCTGTCAAGTTGTTCAGGTATTCGAGTTTAAATACAATTTTTGAAGCTTTTCATTTAACAACCACGACCGTCGGATTAGTGGAACAAGTGAAAAATCGGACAGTCGTTGGTGTATATGATGTACTACCTTGAGATTAAAGTATGCCAAACTTTTCGTGCACAAACCGTAAGCCAAAGTACTGAGTTTAACAAACCAGATCACTAACTGTCGACCGATATTATCTGGGCAGTTCGATCACAATCTGGCCCAGCCGTCAGGTGGAGTACTCGTAACCTAGGAAACGATGAAAACACTACACTATAACGAAATGTCTCGGGTCTAAAACACGAGCCGTGGTCAGCTTTAAACCGGTAGCTTCAGCGCAGGAACGTATAGGAACACTCTAAAACAAGATTGTCAAATAAGCAACATTGACTAATGAAACTAACAGATCACGTGAACGCCGGAATGTCGTTGGCTGTGACATTACCATGTCGGATGGCGATTTAGTTGGCCTCAATGTCCTCAACCCGGCGGGACAAACCTTCCCGCTCAACGGGGAAGATCCAATAACTATATTTAGGCTGCTATCCAATTGTGGCGGTGCCGATCGATAAAGCCCGATGTGGCGGACGCTCAGCTGGCATTCAGTGTAGGTTGTCTAACCGTCGCAGAACGTGGATTTTCATTTGGCCAACTGCTCGTGCATCGCGAGGTACTAAGATAAACGCACGCGAGTAGCTATATTCATCACGGGACCATTCTACTTGACGCGAGCCAGTCAACAGGAACAATCGTGACCAAACATTAAATAAGATCCTATCTTAGTCAAAAACAGACTAGGATTTCAGGACGCACACATGGCGCTATGACGTAACACATATCTTGAAGTTTCTCATCGATGCTTGAGCAATACTGCTGAGACATAGCTCCGCAGATGAACAAAACAGTTCGCATTTAAAGCAAGCTTCTTACAATACACAAAGTGGGGATGAAAACGATTCGGCCCTACTATGGTACTGCGAGGATGTTAAACACAGCAGAGGGACCAACAAAACAGACCATCCGCATAGCTTACGTCAGCCAACTTACTACCAAGAAACTACTTCAGAATAACTGGCACCTTCAGATGCGCGGAACGGATGAATCAGTCACCTTGGGCTAACACGAATACCGTTACCCAGCGTTTCAAAGGTAGATGCACAGCTATCACAGAAACTATTACCCTAATTTATACAGTACACTTGACAGCACGACCCTAGACACTTCGGTTATGCACCTGCTTCAGAAGACCATTTGGTATGCATAGTACTTCACCACTACGGATAAAGTTTGAATGGGTTCAGAATCTGTTCGTTTCAGATTTACTCAGAGTATTTATTTGCTTGTCAAATGTTTAACATTAACAGTACTGGTTCAGGGGTCCTGCTATAACGACGTATCAGTATCGAAAGCAAAATGCCAAGAGCCGCTTATCACACGGACCCCTCGAGCTCTAATTTATATTTTGCAGGTGGGTTGAGTTATCTCATCTATTGCAGATTTAATGTTTAGTGAGTGTACGGTAGACAGCCTTACTCATTAGTATAAGATGGGTGACGACCGTTAAAATGGGGGAATGGAAAAAACTGACGGCTGATCACATGACTTTTGTAAAAATTAAAAGTAGAGATAAAACTTAGGCTTCGCAATAATGTTTTACTTCAGAATAATCACAGGGTGTTTACAGAAGATAACCGGATGTGTGAATGAGATCTGTCATCCACGTGGCCTGAAGGCAACAGTACTGTGAACATAAACAATTCAATCCCGAATGCGTCATTTCACCTTGAACAAATGTCTGTTTATAACCAATCAAATCTCATCCAGTTCGTCGATACCCAATTCCGGAAAATCGCCGGCAGTCACGCACTGAGGCTTCACAAAGGCTCCGTATTTGTCGGGGCATTCGAAGTATCGTACGCCATCAACGCTAAGAAGGAAGTGGACAACAGGATTATAAAACTCAAATTACTAACACGGACTGCAAACCAATTAAAGCAGTTTTCAGTTGTCATTTCAGTGCCTGACAACGTGTTTCTCATGGTAGTCTCTCTTTAAAAGGTCGGCTACAGCTTTTCTCGATATGTGTACACGTAACCTAACCAATACGTAAGCACTAATGTGAGTTCTATTTATCAACAGATTTTATCAGCATCGAAATAAGTTATTATCGTTATAAAAATTACCCTAGTTTAGAGAGAGGTAACACTCAATTCACAAAATTTTCCACAAACAACTTAAGCGATCGCGTCGTCCTGTGCTTGACTGCCACAAGAATTCCGTCCAAGTCCCTGGAGTTTCATGCCTTCCAACCTCCTATTCACTAATCCAAAGCACCCTACTGTTAACTTGACTAGAACAGCAGCAAACTATCGACCGACAGTCGGTACCCAGGACAATAACGGGTTTCATTGGTTGTGCCGTCAAGACAGACAGCTAAATTTAACGCCTTGATAGAGCGCAGCATGGGTTTCGCAAGAGGCTCTCGCAGGTTCCCAACTAACTGGATGTTCGCGTGTTTTCAGTCAATGCTGCTGAGGAAAGACCGTCTGCTAGTGTTGTTTACCTGCGCATCTTTAAGGTCAGTCACTCTATCAATAACTACGGCACTGTGAGACCCATTCTTATACATTGAAGGTAATCTAATCGGGCGTAGATTCAACGACTAGGTTGTGACTCATGGCGAAGTTCCTTGAGGGTGTATTTTAAGTTATCTGTCATTCGTTCTATTCATCCTTAATTCGCCAAGTACTGTCAAATCACCGACGCTGTTTATGTTGAAGGCGGAAAACTGGTGAGTATCGTGGGGTAAGCAGGAGTTAAACGCACCTTAAAACGGCCCAAATTTCTCCAATCTGCAGATGATCTCTTATCATTCAACACTGCGAAACGCAAAGTCGTGAAAATCCGCCATTAGAAGTGTGCTGATTATCATCTGCATGGTCATATGCTTAGGGTCCCCAAATGAGAAGACCTAGGAATACGAGTTAGGTCAACCGAGAAATTGTGTATTCGTGATAGGAAGCAAGAATGACAGTGAACATCTCAGATGGAATCCGCAGACGACTTCAGCCTTAAACTTTCTCTACAAATGTATAACTCCATTATAAATCCTCACATTAAAACGAACACAGGTTGGTTGTCAGTATCCAAAATAGGCACGACCCTTACTGAAAGCATCCAAAATATGAATAGCTAAGAAACATGAGGCTCATATAGATTGATGGCATTAAAACAATTCCCAATGCACCATAGGTATCTGAGCGAAAAGTCTCCATACACATCGCCAGCCATTGACAGAACTCCTACTAATTAGGTCCTTTTTCTAAACTTGTGTCTTAATAATGTATGTTAACGTATAGACAAGACTTTTTCTCACTTGAAACCTGCCCACTGTGAAACGCACTGCCCAGCTTTGTGGTCACGGTCAGATCAGGTAACATCTTTAAAACACTTCGACAGGCACACACACGAAATCACAGTTTTCTTGGTCGCCTGCTTAACGCACTTCAGTAGGTCACCTGATAACTCTGTCTGCCTGTATATGTGTTGATAGGTATATAAGTATGCTGCTACAATGTGTTTCGATGTTTAATGTTGGCATGCCGCATTCGCGTTTTTCACACTAACCTTCCTCTCAGTAACCTGTAAACGTCATCCTTACACTTAGGAACGACGCAACAAATACCCTGTCCAATTAATACGGAAACAGGAACGTACAGTCATTAGATCATTCTCTCGTTTGCACATACTTACAATCTCAACGCAAAATTTAGTACCCTGCATGTGTCTGTTCTTGAGAATGAAGATATGACCAAAACCCCGTTTCCCAGCCTTTTCGTTGCTTGCTCATCCTTAGTCTCTAAATGGTCATGCTTCATAATCGTGCAGCAAAATTTGAAGACGGCAAATCCAGATTACCCTCAGAAAATAAGTCAAGTTTAACTGAACTGACATCAATGGATGGGCGATGTGATTGAAAGAGTTACTTCAGTAGCATCCTTACCTGCCATCGTTTCGGCCTAAAGGTTCATCGTAGTGCACTCCAACCCAAAAGCCCGGTTTGAACTTTGTCTTACCTGTAATGATAGAAATTCGTACAAAAAGGTTCAAAGTTGAAGGAAAAAGAGAACGCTTATGATAAGGTAGAAACACTCCAGGTCTGAATGATGAGGCGAGAAGCAAATAAGGGAATATTAAATACATCACCGAAAATGTAACATCTTGAACTCAAGTCTCGATTGCTTCTTCCTCAGGCTTGGCAGCTTATGTTTTTAACTCAAACGTGTAATGTCATGGCGTGGAAACTTTGAAAATAAACAAACGAAACTGAAAGAGAGGGTAAAACGACACCCGCGGGGCAGCTTTCTTGGAGATTACGTTACACTCATTTCACATACAATCTAGTCAAACAAGCCGCCATGGTTGATTAGCTGCCGTCTCTTTTAACATCACCAACCATAGATTGTGAGCCACAAGGGCCGCAATCTTAGAAATAATCGTGACTCATAGTGGCTTACTTACTGGTAGACGTCTTCATTACTCTATACTAAATCACCGTCTGTCCACCCTGCATCATACACCAGTCGATCGGGTCATGGGCAAAGGGTGCTTGGCGTAGCAAACAATTATCTGAAATCCTTTAGTGCATGACACAGTAGCCTGTGGCCTGTAAATCATTAAAAACTGCATCGTTAAATAAACGAAGTTAACCCTCATTACGAAATATTCGTTTCCTAACCTCATCGCTGTTGACACCCGATGTGTGCGATTGAACACAATCGTCGATGGGTGAATAGTTAAAGAAGATTTACGCTCTCTACCCTAATCGGCTACGGTTCGCAGCCGTAGTGTACGGCCGCGCTCACAATCGTCTTCCAGACACCACCCCTAAGCATCAGAGATGCTCCTCTGCCATCAAAGTTGACCTAAGTAAACGAAAACTACCTCAGTATTAAAGACACGGAACCTTATTGTATTTCTCAACCCTCCATTGGTGTAACAGCACCCTAAGCATACGAATCAATCAGTAACCTCTACAAATGCATTATTTAACATTAACTGTACATAACCACTTTGAAACTTGGTACTATAAGGTGCATCCTGAAGTATATGACAGAACGGGAAATATTGTTTAATCATCTGTGCTACTTGAAAATTATTGTTATGACCTGCTGGTCAACGATAATTAGAAATGTCTAGCATACGACTGCACGAACCCCAGTAGAAACCTCCTCGTCTACGTAAACAAGCTGCAAATGCTGTAGGCAACTATAATTTCATATATGATGAAGGTAGATAAAAATGACGAAAATGTGCAACATTGACGTATGCCGGTTGTTGGTGCCAAAACCGTCTAGGTTTGGACAGCGTGCGTGCCAATGCAAGCGGAACAGTTACCCATATTTCACCCAGTTCTTGCTGAACAATACCACAGGAGATCATAGGCCACCAGATTTTCAGGAAAGCATACCGACAAGTGTCTTACCGAAGAAATTCTATCCACTAGGTACACAGTGAAAATGCTGGCAAGATCAATCACTTCGTACGTAAACTAAACAGATGTCAATGACTGTTTGTGGTATCTGCTCATTAATCAGTCAATGATATGCTGTAATAGTCTCGACAGCGATTCTGCCAATGTAGTCATTGTCGCTTGCTGGGCTGTTGAATCGAGAAAACCAGAACAACAATGGTTTGAGCGGCAATAAGCAATCCCAGTTTGTTAGAAAATAGCACCCTCGTTATAAAGGAGCAATAGTATTTATGACTGATACTGGGAAACAAGCGTTCCTGCGTTTTACGACCTTGCCTCCAGCAACTCAGTTGTTTGAATCTGATACGCACTCAGACAACAGCTGATTGTCGTCTTTCACTGGTTGGCGCTGATCGACCGCAATTCCGTCTGTTACAGCTTGTGTACGAACTCTGATTGTCTGAAGCTTATGCAATTAGGAAGCCGCTTCAGTCTAATCCAATGACGGTCATCAGTATATAATCAGCTTCCGTTACACATACTCAAACCCCAGGTGTTTCACTATCTTGTTTCATGAGGGTTTTGAAGAACCGAGGACAGTTTTGACCAGATTCGCATCAAGCCTGTTAAGTGGGATCTGAAGGCACACGATGCACCAATTCTATAGTTCGGTTAAAGTGATAAGAACTTACGATTCAAACTACACGTAGATGTATTGCGTCGTGGTGCTGCTGATGGTTGTTAACATCTGTTTAGACCAACGATTACTAGAAAATTGTCCAGTCAATACCACAAATTTTCCGGGATTCTTAATGTCTTAAATATCACATAAAAATGTTTAGCACATTGCCTTCAGAGTACACAAGCCGTTGGTACGCAACTTTTATCGGCGTTCATACAATGAGTGACTGTGCATCTGCCAGTGCTGTACATATTCTTTCCCAATGACTAGGCATGATCGATATAAGGTTTAGTAGACCGCAAACGTTGCTTGATGCTGTTTACTCAAACGCACATGGTTGACAGCACACATAAGTCGGTATGTCACTTGATAGCAGACGCCTGATAGCGAAATAGCCCGAAACGACGTATAAATTAATAAATTTAAGTATAGAGAGTTAACCCAAGAGCCTATGCTGAGTCTGCTTATCGGTGTTCAATAAACGTGCTGCATAACATTTTGTGTTCCGCGTCAACGTATCTATCCACGAGTTTGATCACATTAATGGTCATCTCCTTCAAACATACTGGTAGCCACCGGAACATTAATTCACAGAGATTAGAGCGTAGTACGGCGTAACGGCTTACGTATCCCGATGAGTTACTGGGTTAAACTGGAAAGGGAGGATCGTACCGATAAAGCCACTCATGTCAGGCAGGTCAAGAGGTAGAGATCTTACGAGCCTTCATCTGTGATTATTCAAGATCTAGGCGAGAAGACGGCTAACATCACTTTTCCGGAAAGAACGACACTGACTCTAGTACACTGTCATTCATTCACTGCCTTGCGGTTCGGATTTTCGAGCCAAAGGATTTGGTCAAGAACCCTACACGTTATCCCGTCTCGGTTCTAGCAGCATCTCATCCCACATACAACTATGTACACCCATAGCGACTATTTTTGTACTGCATCGACTGTCTCGCCGCATAAAATGAATCACCCAATCTGCCGCATACAGTAGGATGGATTGGAGGAAACATGCCATTGCTGACCCTGTATGAAAATCAGTGCCAAACACCTGTTTCGTAACCTCCTCGTTGCATACACTGGTAGTCGAATACCTGAAGACGGTTCACGTCTTCTACTCTGAGGGGCCAGGTTTTGTCTGATATGCGCGACCCTTAAGCTTCAGAGAGATGTATTCCTGTCGTCATAAGTGCCTCAGATTAGTAAATACCGCCCTAGCCTTGGAAATACTCCTATTTCATTTCCTGCACCTCCGCCGCCGCCGCTGATACAGCTTCTCAGGTAATACAAACCAGGACTTCATTATCTAACATTAAATCTACGTAATTACAGCAATCTTGCAGAAACACTTTGCATTTCGAGGTCGCAAAGCGCATTCCGAAGTACTTAACAGGACGCGAAATAGCATTCAGCGTTGTTTGTGCCGCTTGAAAGTTGTCAAACAACACCTTGTTGTCACCATAGTCTAGAGTGCGAGTAACGTTCGCACTCTGAACTAGATAGGTCAACAAGTCACTCTCGATGGAATATTACACTAAGTGGAAGTCGATATTTACCACATTACAGGAACCAGGACCTAGGACAACAGTCAACCTGTGGAAAGGAAATCATCCGCATCGTCAACTATTACTTCAGGTGACCGTTCGTTCGTTCGATCTCGCTGAGCGATGGCTCGTCCGGTCGCTCGTGTTGTCCTTAATCTATCAACTGTGGGCTTTGACCGTATTCTACGACCGTGTCGAGATGTTCCACCAAGTGTTGGAATAATCGCCCCCCGATCTGGTCGTCCATCCTATTTTATCTGCCACGACTCGCCCGTTGGTCCGATCTAGTTGAGCGATGACTCATCCGGTCGCCCATGCTGTCCCCGATCCGATAGCCGTAGGCTTTTAAACGTAACTCTCTCCCACGTTGATGTATTCCGCCGTGTTGGAATACCCGCACCTCCGGTTTGATAATCCACCACACCAGGGCCATGAAAGCTGGCAATTTAGAGCAGAAAACGTGAACCGTCTCAGGTATTTGATCATCGAGCTCTGCGTTTGGTCGACCGGTTCGAGGAGAAGCAACAAAGCAATCAGGAAGCATATATTTGGTAATGAATAGCAAGCGAGTTTCTTTGTTCAACTCTTATGCAGCTAACTGGCGTAAGAAGTAGACAGATGAACCGGCGTAGAGAACTGAACTAAATCACCAAGAGGTTGGCCACCGCAGATCGAGTACTTTTCCCGGACAGAAGGTATTGCAACTTACGGAGCCGGAGGCTGGAGATATAAGCTGAGGTGGAAGCTAACCGGACACAGTAGTGTGAATGTTACCACAGTTTGGCTGTTGTGCAAGTGCACTCAGTGACGCGGAGCAGTGGAAGCTGCATGACCACGTCTCAGTTTCACTTGTTGACCGGCAGATTGTCTGCAAGATGTAGGTACCATGAGGTTGAATGTTTCAGTTCAGGAATAGTAGTTTCTAGTGGTTAGGGTCACTCCCCAAACCTTTATTTCTCCCTAGCTAAGGTTTAGTGTTCTGTGTACGACTGTACGTCAGTTAAGCATAAGTACGCACCACTCGAAAGCGATGATGGGGACCGCAACGGGTGAATGGGAGTGTGACAAGGTTCTTTCTTTAAAAGCTGCTCAGACAGCAATATTTCAGGTTTGGAGAATGTGACCAAAACAGGAGTCACGGATACTTTTTGGGCGCAAAAATACGCCACTGTGCAGTATGCCAAGCTACGAGAAAGCGAGCCGTATATCATAAGACCCTCTTTTCAGTCTGCGTACCACGCAACACGAAGATCGACCGATGTCAGATTGAAGCACTTGCGAAACTGAACCTGCAGTAGGCACAATCGTCACTGTGCTATCAATTCAACCCTTTGTTATATGCAAAATAATAGCTGAATATGCACCATCTACATCCAAAAGACAAGAAAAAATACTGGGAATACCATCTGACAAGAAGTTGCTAAACGACTTACCAACAAACGCGATTTTCCCTCGCTTTGTTGGCTGAGATGGCACTCGGACCTCACAACTGAAAATAAACGGTACAATAAAGTATAATGCTATAAAACGGGAAGTTTGAAAATGCGGATTAGGAATGACAAAGAATTAAACCAAGTGTCAAGCTGTGAACTACTTTTAAAGAGTATAAAAATGAATTTATGTGACCAGCCAGAAAATATACCTCAGAAGAACTAAAACTTGCCTTCACAGTCTCAATCCAGACGGTCTCCAGCGGTACGGAGGAAGTACTCCTAAGTTTGAGGAATTACGCACAGAACGCAACCATGTGAGCTGTGTTATGACAAATAAACGCGACAGCTTACAACAAAGAAGGTGAACAGTTCTCGATCGTCTAAGCATCAAAAACGGCAATGCCCCCGATTTAATTTAAAATGCCCAATTAAACGTTGTGTAGGACAACCACTACCGGAACATTTTGACAGCTCCCACTAGCCGGACATAACAGGCTCTGATGGGCAGATATGCACGAATTCAAATAACAATTAGCCTTTGCTTGCGTAGATATTCTACTCGGTGTAAAGCACAGGATTTACTTTTTAAGTCCAACCTATTCAGTTTGATGGGTTCAGACCACATTCACGCGGGATTATTGAATGTAGCGTCCACTGTGTTGACAAAATCATTCCAAGAGTTCTTTAAGCCGACCCTCTCTCTCCCTGCAGCCACCGTCCCAAATGTACGAAAGGAGGCTAACGTAATTTTTATACATCAGTCAGATGGTCGCCACATTCCTGTACGCTACTGATCGCACAGTTTACCAAGAATTCAGTGCAAGACCTCAAGAAAGATCTGGAAATCTAGTTGTTGAACCTTAGCCTCACAGAGACAGCTAAGAAGCGCTATGCTGTGTTGAGCCTGAAAAAAACGGATATTCCTTCATACAGACGAGAAAGCTTTACAAACCTTTCACGGGACTTAGGTCCGACTGTTTCTTGGGCATGCTTGAAGATGGACACAAATCCACTGGAGCATGTTCGGCGCGCTACTACAAAAAAAGTATCAGGTCTTCCAAAATTTACTCACGAGTATCAGCTAGAATTCTTTGATATTAACCCATCCGAATACCGAAACTTTTGAGCGGATGTGATTCCCATTCATTTCCTTTACTGGGAAGGTCTCGCAGAGATATATTTTACTTTTATTGATCGAAAAAGACCAATGAGTTCATGAGATGTTTTACAGACTAAGGGTTCAATACATCGTTAGACAGAATTTCTTCGCCCACGCGGTAGACTATGCTCCTGCCACTCGTTATCAATACTCTCCCTAGCGCATTGTTTGACATTTAGAAGAAATGATCACTAAAGTGAGCAAAGTCCGTTCACTCTCTTTTAGGAATTCTAGCGCGTCTTCGATGACATTGTGATCCGAAACAGTGTTGTTACGAAAGTCTTTCTGTGATTGCTTTTCAAGGACAGTGGCACCTGTACGATATCGGGTGAACATTGAACAGACCCGGGAAACATAAGCTTCCAGCTTCATACTGTGTGGAAATCACTGAACCGACGAGAATGGTAGAGATTTTTCTACAGCATCCACCCGACTATAGATGTCTGCGCATAATCGCACGCAGCGGATCAACAGTTGGCAGCGCGGGTCAAAATGCTTGATTACACTGTCTGTGGGCGACAAATGCTCGAATGACTGGGCGAGCTACTGAAGATGTTATGTGGGGCACCCTTTTTCGATCACTGCATACCGGTAGAGAGTACGAGGTAGATCGATAGCGTACGGAAACGAAGAGAGCTACCGGTGGGCTAGCTACCATCACCATAATCACAATGCCTTCGAACCTCACAAGAAGGTACTGTGTCTCGAGCCTCCACTTAACTAAGAAGTGACGTGGAATATCCTGGGAGAAGACGTTACTATGAAGGCGACGTATTAATAAGAAGACTGAGCAGAAGGATTATAAACGGTACGAATGCATGACTGCGGCACACTGCCACCCCGGATAGCATTTCCAGCCACCAATTTGAGGAAGGACGAGGACGTCAGGCAGGCAGTCGACACCTACCCACTTTGCTCAATGAAATAGTCAGTCGTCACATTTCGTGACCACGATGTTGCTTGACCACTACGTGATTGTGCCCAACTGTCAGTGGTCTCTCGGTACGGCAACTACTCAGCTGGCATGCGGAATAGGTGATCCAAGTAAAACAGGTGGTGTAACGTGATTCGTTCACTAACTGATCGCGCATTCCGAGCGTTCCAAAATACGCGCCAGCGAACCGCCGTATTGCGGATGCTTGTTCCACTTGAAATGAGCTAATTGGTGGAGACAATGACGGGCAAACAGAGCAGGTCGTCGGTTAGTGTGGTGACGTCAGAGTGTTTTGTCTGTTTCAGAAGGTCACCGAGGGATTCGTAGAACGCAACTTCAGTAGCATCCAAACAGCTGTCCGTTGGAGCGTACGCCAACATAATAAATACATAACACTTTTCGCATCTGCGGTGACAGACTAACCGACGTATGGAGTCTGACAACGCGCAGGCGACTGTTCCCTGGGATCCAATTGAGCAAACATCGCTCTGCTCTGGAACTCAGTGCAACTCCCATCCCAGCTTGACCACGAGATTCAGCTTCGACATCACAAGAGACCCTGAGATAGAAAAGCGCTTGAATCGACAGCTGTCTACAGGTGAACTGAAATGGATAACTGCGCTAGAATTGTGGGCTCGCATCTCCAACACAGCATACACCAGGCTCCAGACCTGAGAGAGTACTTGACAGAGCAGCCTGTTAACCGACTTATTGGAAAGTGCGAACACTGAAGATGTTAATGTTTACCAGTTCTCTCTGCTTTATGAATCAATTATCACCCGAGGACATACAGAAGACAAAAAACTTGATAGCAAGACAAAATACAAAGAGAAAGTCGCAATGGAAGAATACTGCCATTTAGCTATTCTACTACGTTTGTTGTATGGTAGGCAGTTTCGTTGTGGGTAGAATACTACTCACGAGTAGTATATTACCTACAGGCAGCATTCAGGAACAAAAGAGCAAGCTCCGAACGCCTGGAAGACGACGGACAAGAATAGACTATCGGAATAGTGTATACGCACTATGGCAGAGGTTTCACCAAAGGGAATGACAACGTACTACCACCCAATGTATGTGAGTGCATGTCTGACGTGCAGATGAGTGTACGTGTTTGTGGTTTGCTTTTTGACATGAACTGTGCAGGAGTTTGCTCAATAAACGAATTCTCAAGCCAAGCGCCTTTTGCGGTCACAACAAGTTGACGTACTAGTCAGGTTTGTGTATCGCTTCGATTCGGAGAACCACGATGACTAAGACTTCGGTCCTATCAAGTGCAATCTTGTTACACAGATCAAAGGAGAGCAGTCGGATAAAACTCAGATGCAATCACAAGGCTGTAGGTCGGGCTATTGAACGCGTAGAAGTGCTTAGGTAGTGAGGCTCAATCTCGTGAACACAGCAGAATTAGCCGCGGCACTGCTGTCTTCCGAATCGGGAAGAGGTGGGTTCGAAAAGGCACTCTCAAACAAAGAGCACTTCGATTGTCCAACGGTTAGCGGTGACCGCCGGTATATTATCACATACGGTCGAAAAACCCTTTGTACCATTTAAAAGCCTGGTGTATGTTCGAAAACATAAGACTGCGCACAGCGGTGATCAGAATGAGATATTAATGTCTTATTCATTGCGCTAGGCAAGCCCCTCACTATCAAGTGGGTCAGGCTCTTGGGTCAACGGCTCCGAGAAGAGTCCTCCAAGAAAACTCAGTATCTCGCTGATCAGAAATTTGAGTCAAACACTCAACGTGGGTCCTTTAAGTGAATCCCCTTCCGTGATATAAACGACCGAATAGTGTCAAAAGTTATCGTTCTCCGGAAGTGGCTAGCTACTGAAAACTGCCATCGTCCTCCGGCTTACAGGCCTCGTTACTCATGTGTCTGGAGACGGTATGGAGGTTGGCAATCAGTTGGGTTCAGTTATGCTGTTATTTGTTAGTGAGGTGTGACTGTGAGAGCCATAAGACAGCTTTTCTGTAACTGTCACCATATTCCCATCTGTAACTTTGGTTTTTCGCTGGACATTTCGTCTGCACGTAGGAATTTGATGGAGTAAATCATATGTCCCTTTTCTTTTACTTGTAAAATATGTCTAGTTCCATTAGCTTACGCTAGTTAAGAACCAACATCGACCACTGATGCTGTTTTACCAGTGGCCACAAAACAGTTAACTGAAAAGAATGAATACTCCGGGACTCATAACACCCATGACCTAACTAGAAGATATTGCGGTTCGAGCTGCCGTCCAACGCAGCAGTGACGTGGAATAAAGATGTACTAAAAATAACAGGTTCGGACAAAAATAGCTAAATAAATTTTGTGGAATCAGGCACGTTGTTGACTGCAGCACACTGTCGTCTCAAACAGCGTTTTTAGCGAGCGGCCTCGGTGAACACGAGGATCCAAGCAGAGCAACGAACATCTACCCATTATACACAACAGAATACTCAAGGTCTTCAGATTATGTGGCCACGTCGTTGCTTGATGGCCACGCATTTTTACTTAACTATATGGTCTGTTTACGTAATGTCCGGTGCGGTAAACATTCACACGACATATGGAGTAAGTGACCCAACTGCTGCAATTGGCAAACAGCTATCTCGATTTGAGTGATCACAAAGTCTCCAACCAAGAGGGCGTAACCCACTCACTTTGCCCAGTGGAATGGTCAGGGTCTTCAAATTTGGTGACGATGTCGTTACGTGATAATGCCGCTGTTCTGTCGGACCGCTGGTGATAGCGATAAACACTGACCTGACATGTAGAGTATGTGACCTAGCCAGATCGTACGATTCAACAATCGGTTCGATTGATCTGGGAAGAATTTGATCATTCGACTAAACAATAATGAATATCAAATGACTATAAACTTTCACCAAAAGATAATCATGAACATCAACAAGACACTGCATATCTGAAAACAGAACAGGCACATTTTAGAGAATATCCAAGACAAATGTAGCACGAACATGAAAACAGGTGACATGTTTTTGACTGATGGATAACACATTAGGGTGAATTGCATTATGATACTATTCGACGTTTCAGTTAAGTTGAATAGTCTATATCAACAGCGTTTTGATGTGATATCTATGGTAGCACTCTTGACGAAGGTCATCCGAAGTGAGTGCGACGTAGACGCTAAGCATCCATGAACAACCTAAGGGTAAAACAGCTACGAATGCGCCGTTTCGCAATATCTGATGTATAGACGTGTGCAAACAGAACATACCGGGATCCAACAGGCAGACTTTCAGCTTTTTCTTGTTCTTCCCGTTCTTTACGCTGTCGTTCCTCTTCGGCTCGTTTGGCTTCTTCATGATCAACCTCCCGAAACTGACCCAATTTATTTCGCTTCATCCAGGCAAGCACCGTGTCTGTGGAAACAAATTTTGAAGTCGACAGACATAATCCCAAGAAGCAGTTCTTTAACTAAGAAACGCACAAACCAATGATGCAAAGATAAACGCCTATAGGTTATTTTTGCATTGCATCTGACAGTAAAGGGAGGTCAGAGTTATCAATATATTTGATACCGGCTTTGCATAATCTTCATAATACTGGAAAAGCAGACATGAAAGTCAAGAGGGGGCTGATTGGATGGCGAAAGAGGAACCGACAACTTAGCTGACTGATTTGAAACCTCGTCCCTTGTCAATTAATTACTCAAAGTGTGATGTTTTATTTTGATTTTTTAAAAGTAATCGATAACAACACATGTTCAGCAGTAGCACGCAACTACATGTCGGATATATGGTTACGCCGAATCACATGACACCGTCTTATTGTGTGATTGAGGCCTCCAATGAATTTGAAAGATCAGCGAAGTATGTTTCATGACTTAAGCGCTCTTTCGTCTTTCCTCATTTTATCCTCCGGATCTGGAACACTTCTAAGCCTGTTCGTTTAGTGGATTGTCCAACACGTCAAATTAACCTCCTTATTATCTAAGCATCCACCGAAGTACACTGATATACATTGCATGAATTTCATCGATTTCATTATTGTTCATCGTTACATGAGAACAGAAAGAAGATACATGTAGTGATGTGGTGACATTTTGTTTACTTTCATCAACCGCATATGTCCGCAGCTAGTACTATACCATCGCGTACGTACGAGATAGAGCAGGCTTACACCCGTGCTTGACGTTACTTGCCGGGTAAATTGTAAAGATAGGAATATCTTTCTTTTGAACTTGTTCCTCACGTTGCGAGATTGCGCGAATTTTGTGGGATATCTATTTGCCAGTAAACTTTTTCCTTGTTTCGCCTGCAGCTTAACAGAGGTGCAAATATGAATGGTTCTATGAAATATGGTACTGACCAAACCACACTTGTATGTGATTGGAATAAAACTGAAGAACTGCAAATATTGCCCTCCCACGTCCTATTCTCACGTCTAGTGATGAATACTGAACTGTCGTTGGGTTTAGGTTTGTTAAATAGGCTCGGGTAAAACAAATTATGCATACTGATACAAAGCAAAATACCAACACACCGTTTGCGTAATGCGGTTTTGGCGATATTATCTGACACCCGTAATCAAGTCATTTCTTAGAAGATGTTTGGCCCGACGGACTACACATGGCCACAGCGACAACCCAGTTGTGTTTCGTTCAAACCACAGAAAGACCAGTTGCAGATAATCGCAGACACAAGTTGTCAATTCTCTCTCTCACGCACTGTCCGCCAGTTCGCTTGCAACTGGAGTTGTTTGCACAGTTAGAGCAGATCAGCAAATAGATAAGCGAGTAGCAGATCACGCCACGAAATGGTTACAACAACCTACGACATAATATTCTTCAAGTGGTGAGTTTGTTGCTCAAAACCACACGCAACAGATTACTAGACGAATTGTGATGTCACAAAGTTGACCCATTTAGCTCATTATAAATACCGTTATAGAATCAGAATCCGAAACTGGTGGCCTTTGGCGAAACTATGTTGATCGGAAAACACCAGCCGGCGATATGTGTAAAAAAGTGGTTGAAGTGCCCCTATCGACTTACTATGGTGTTGGTGCTATCACACCTGATGTGGAAATATACTTGTCCATCTGCCATACATAATCGGCACTTTACGTTAGCGACTGATGAGTAATCGAACTGTTAACCTATCGCAACATGTCTTCCTTATGTGCTAAAAAAAGTTAGTGAGGGGAGCCAAATGTTTCAACCGCAATGCTTCTGAAAAGCTGGCGGTTTAAGTGTCTGATCCCGATCGTCCTTCAAATACTTCTCACTCCGAAAGCAAACCCAAGTCGTTCATCAGATCCTCGTTTGAGTCGTCATTTCTTCAAAATAGAGCACCTGCCTCTTCCGTAACTCCTTATGAAACTGGTTTCCTAATAAACCACAGTAGTGTAAAACATGAACCTATTGAGTCTTGACTAATTGTGATTTTATGAATCTCCGTTTTGTGGTCCACCGTCATCACTACTGTTCTCAGTATCCTTTCGGTTCGTGTTCTCACTTCGTATGACATCAACGCTAATCCGATTACGCCTTTATAATCAAATATGCGAACTGTGTGGCGTTAGGCATTAAACATTATGTTCGCTTCTCTTAGTATGAACTCAAATTGGTCAGGATGTAACTTCATATCTACCAAAATGTCTGAATGTGTTAATATGTTGTTTTGGCTTATAAAAGACCAATATCGGAAACTTTCACAACTGTTCATTTTTTCAAGAGAACAATGAATCTCCACATCAACTTCTTCCTATTGAGTACCGGCAACATGACGTGGTCAGCTCATGTTAACAATGGCTTCAGCAGGACCGGAATATTATCTATTCATGTTCGGTCCAAAAAGTCTTCACCCATGCCATATCAGTCAACTTATCAGTACACATGCGTTCCCACTCGATTTACTATTCACCGATTGCTACCTCCGGTCTATTAAAAGAGATTTTATACTTGCGCCATATTCTTCAAACGTTCGTCACCTTACAGTGGAACTTCCCGCAAATAATCAGTCGATTTTACTTTCTCATCACTGTAGCTAAAATCCTATTGGGCATATTTCGTCCTTTGTTCGGGCCTACCTAAATGCATTTCTACATCCAACCAGACCCGGGTATAGGCACACACTGGGTCTTTTTCCTTCTACTATTCCTTAACAAGCTTTACACCTGCACTACTCCAGTCTTCCTACTGTCGAGTTAACCACGAATCTGAGTCAATAATTTTCAACTGCAGCCTACTGCGGAAATTCACCAAAGATCACGAGATTGATCATCATTATCATTAGCGTGTGACTTGAGTTATTCGTAGTTTTTATTTGCTGGAATCAAGAGCTTGTGAAAAAGATGAAGACTCACCCTTCGAATTGAATGAAACGTATGGCTCACCCAAGTTTTGGATAATCGTTTTTTTAAATTTACTATATCCTCTTGTTTTGCTTGATTACCAGTAAACACGCTACTGTAGAAAATTCGCCTCCCGAGCGTTTCACGACCTAACTTGTTTGCCCAGGGAACTACCTGTAATATTTTGTTGGCATATTATGGTAATCAGGACCCAATCACATTCATATCTTTCCCCAATCTAGGACAATTATCAGCAGGTGAACCGAGGCATTCCTGACGATGGTGATACAAACCGTAAGGAGTGAAGGTTGAAACACAAAACACTATTTCCATTTGCGAGACATAAGACTCGGATATCCTAATCAAGGTATAAGTAGTAAACATGCCTTAGGACCAAGTCCATTAACACTGTGCTCGGTCTGACACCACGCCAAACCTTTAGATATGAATATTCACTCTTATCTAATGTAGGATCACAGCAACGGTCAATACAGCTGCCTCGTAAAAGTGTGAGCTGGATGAGGTTTCTTTTTACACCTACGCTCCATATGCACACTTATCGTAATGTTTTTTAGTCACACTTTGTCATCCATTTTGGCTCTCAAACTTGCATTGTGAAATGAATAAAGCTTGAGTTTCTGGCCTTTCGTCGTTTGGCTGCTCATACCTCTTAACGCCTGGTTAACTTTGTCTGGTTGATCGTAACACCGGAGTTCGAAGCCCGGTTGTAGCAAAGAGACACACCACTGACGAGCTAATAACAAAGGCGAAACCCGAGTTTAGTGCTTATTTTCAAAAACCGTTGGTGAGAAGCCTACTTGAATGTAAAAGCCGCCACTGACGGTGAGTGAGGTTCAACGCACACCAACCAAATCCCCAACTCCTTACCACCAAACATCAAAAACGGGTTTTCAACGCGCAAACAGGGAGTTAAAAGTTTATCTAGTGCTGCGAATATTTGGTGGAATTATCTCGAACATGATTAGACGGATGACAGGAGAGTGTGACGACAAATTTGTCGTGGGCGTTGAGATGACTGGTAACAATATAATTAACAAGTAATGTGGAAGAGAGTCTGCCTGAACTAAGAGTTGTGAGCAAACGACACGAAATGATCAGAACTTATGTCAATAGTTCAACGGATACAATCGCAGAACGGTAAAGTCAATGTGGTGACTCAATAATTATTTTTACAAGATGAGCAGGTCTTACTCGAATCCGACCAACGGATAGAGATAAACGGCTAACCTTACGCGAACATCATTTACACATTGTGGCCAAGTACGATCATTAAGAAGTGGTAATCCGAACGGCTTAACAAATTTCGAAATCTGAGTTGTGGTTTAGAGGACATGGTAGGTAAGTCAGTAGACATATTTGCTAGTCGTTCGCTATATTCAGGCATTTTGCCAGGGCTGACATTATCTGAGGAATTTCGGACCAATGCAATGTTTTCTGTAAACATTTTTATTGAATTGGAGGCTGTCTACTGCTGCTAAAGTTATGGAGCATAACAACACGAATAACACACTGATATATAAAATATTGGAGCTTACTAGATTGTTCATACGTAATGTATAAACGAAGGAAGAACAGCAGCCTGAAAAACCCTACATTCGTTTGGAATACTGAACCGTTTGTGAACATTCGGTATTGTATATGGACGACATCATAAGAAGTGATATGCGACTAGTTTAAGATACAGATGATCCGGTTTGCTTTCGTAAACAAATTAAAAAAAGCACTTAAACACTGCAGACCACATGGCAGACCCCGCCACTTCCTATATAGACTTATTACGCAACGCGAATCCCAAGATGTTAGCGTTTCTGAAACGTTGATAGTCAGGTGCCACACATCGACTTTTGGTTGGCAGAAGGTGCTGATGCAATCACTCTTGTTGTCGTGGCACTGAAATGGTTTACCTAATCTTTACATGCATCCATGCGACCTGCGTTCGTTTCAGTTTTGTCGCCATGCGTTCAAACTAGATAACTGAAGGTACTACCTAATCCACTGATGGGAATAAACAAATGCTCACAACGTCTTCTTGCCATCTTGATAAACTAGATAATGGAAACTCAACTTCACTTTAGAAGTCTTTATTCTACTTCCTTTTGAACAGATTCATTGCCAGTGTTGTAAACAGCGATGGTTAAAGCTACAGTAACATCTTGTCAGGTTCATGACCATCTCGAGGTTCCGCTCATTTACATTTTCTTCGAAAGGCTACGAAAAATGTGGTAATTCCTGAAACGTGGATATATTGGATTAAAATATTAATTAGAGGATAGATAATACAAGGCCATAATTGATGTCCAGACTGCCGTAACTTGTGAACATACCATCGCGTTTTTCATAGTCTTCCGCAGACATCTGATAGAGTTCCGTCGATTCGTCCAGTTTGTCATAAGTACCGTCAGCAACATTGGGGTCTGTGACATGTAAATGCATTCCATCAGTCAAGCCTAAGGCAGCCAATGTCTGCGAGTCATCCGATAACCACCCTTTAGATTGCTCTTCTTTGTCAAAGACTTCAATCTTCATAGTATTGTTATCACAACCAGTGACCAAGACTAATCTATCCTTGAGATAAACGTCGATGGTCGACAAACAAACAAACCGAAACAACTCACCTTCAGTTGCGCCAATGTTAAATCGGATGGATATCGTTTCTCGCATTTTACCTTTGAGGCGTTAGAAGTAAGAAGCAGACTGATGTAACTCATGTCGGAATAACCCGGTTAGCTCCGGTTCACTCAGCTTCAGACAACTTACTACAATAAAAATTCATCGACAGACTTAAAACGAAATGGTTTTTGTTATCGCTCAGAAATAGAGGAAAGTTTGGTGACACAAACAATCCAAAGAAGACTGGTTGATCGGGCAAAGGAAATGAAAAGGTACGCTTTCAGGTTCATCATTCCAAACACCATCGCAAACATGATCAAAGGAGGCAACATTAAATTGAAATTATGTACGTGTAGTGAAACAAATACAATGTCGAACAAAACAGGCGAATTAGCTTGCTGTGCTCAGCTGGCATGAATAGGGCGTACCTTTCAAGTACACTGCCTCCGCCAAAGACAAATGGCACTTCACGTGCATTCATTGGTTGAGTATCCAATAACATAGAAGTAACCAAGAGATATTGTGCCCACGTTGCCGCCTGTTTCCCGATACCGATACTACGTAACGCTTTTTGGACGTCAGTTATGCATTTAATTACTATTACTTATCCGACCTTGCATTAAATCCCTATAAGCTCGCCTAATTTAACACAGCAATTAAAACTGACCAGTCACCAAATTGATTCCGGACGATGGATGAGCAGGCGTAAGAAGATTCACGGATGAGAAATTCAATGGGACTGACGCTTTTAAAATGCAAATAAGTGGAAATGGTCCCCTCCTTGTGCCGGGAACAAAAAGGTGGCGAACAGAACTGTGTTAGATCATCAGACGAGCCAACGAGAACGATGATCGTCTGCTCCACCTGTGTGCTACTCACAAGCTGGCTATCACAAACACCAGATTCCAGCTGGATGCGAGCAACATCATGACGTGGACCAACCCACGCCGGCAGTCACGGTCAACCGCTGGGCGATCAGAGTGCTCTTTGTCTGACGGTACCTTTTCTAACCCTCTTCTCCCTGATATGGAAGAGAGCAGTGCCTCAACTATAAAAATAGTTCTGCTGTATGCTCATAGGATCGTGCCTCATTACTTAAGCACTCCTACGCTGTCTGTAGTTCGACATACAATTTTATGAGTGTAACTGCTTTTCGTCTGACTGCTCCCCTTTGGCC
>LUCH01005894.1:24370-37059 GCA_013368495.1 Paragonimus heterotremus | reverse complement strand
GGAAGAGACGCTGTGTGGACGGGAGATGGTCTAGGCCGGCAAAAATGGCCTCATCTTCAGATGCGTCGCACGACGGTGATGGGTAAATAACACCGACAAGGAGCGTGTCACGACTACGAAGCTGGAGTTTAAACCACAACCCGTCACACTTCTCTGGGAAGTCAAATCCTCCGAAGACAGTTGGTACTGGCAGCTTCTGGCTTAGAGAAACATCACAGCCTCCCATGCGTCCACGGGTGGAGTCTGTTCGGTACAGTGAGTATCCAGGAACATGCAGTTCGCTATCACAGATATCTGTGGAAAGCCAGGTTTATGTTAAAACAGTAATATGTGGATTAGTGTCATGCATCAACTGTCTGATTTTAGGTAGTTTGTTTAAAAAGCTCAGACAGTTAGTGTAGAAGAAGAGCTTGAGACAGCAGTCCCAGTAGCGAGAGGGGAGTGTGTAGACGGTGTCAGAGTTTCCTGAGACCTCTTGGAGGGTTGCGGCCGTTTCTCCGCAGCCTGAGCATATGTGAGCGTTCCTGTGGGACGCTTCATCCGTTTCTGTTTGTTCAGGGTTGATGGATTGTGGACCGCCTTCACCTTTTGAAGTACTGGAGGGTGGTTTGCAGTTTTGCACCCCCGAAAATTTGGGTGGAGTTTTAGGTTAAAGAAGAACTTAGGACGAAACGACCGTGTTCCGGCGGGAGAAAATGGGGCTGGAATTAGCCAAGTATGGGCCTTTTTGGAAGTTGGAGGTGACCCAGGCAGACTCATTGGGTTGTAAAGCGTAGGAATAAATTAAGTTTGGGCAGAACTTTTTGGAGGTATGATGGTTGGGGTTTTGGAGCAAGACTGTTGGTCTGTGGTCTCTTTGGGAGCTACTGGTTCAGACCCGTGCAGCTCCAAGAATGATTAGCTATTCAAGGGGATGGGCCAGCCGCCTTCGGTGTGGGTGTGGGCACATGGGTTGGTTCATTACGAGGCGCTGGTCCTCTCTTAAGAATGGGAATAAGGACTTTTACGTTGGCTTGAAGTTTGGGGTCAGCCTCAATGCGTGATCTTGTTCTATCAAGCTGGGAACGCTTCTGCTGCTCCTTCAATGAGCGATCCAGTGAGACTCCTTTTAAAGTAGCATGACTTTTCTTTAGCTGAACTGTCTTGTCCAGTACGTCCCCCGTGCTGACCTCCGCGGGTAACGTCACAAAATGTCCGAATGACGTCTTGGTAACTTTGGAGCAAAGTCTGCTGGCAGAAAGTGAGCTCGTTAATTCCGAAGGGAATAAGGTGTTTGACACCGTTTTTGCTTGTTCACCTGAAGAAGGTGTGGTCGTAAATCGTCCCCACAAAACGAGCCTTCTCTTCCGGAGTGTCTTGTCCCTCAAGTTTTTCGCAGCTTCTTCAATTTGTGTTGTGGACAAAGCCACTGCTTTACGTGCAATCGCCACACCTGGAAGGGCGAGCACAATATACTCGTTCGGTGAGTTTAGTTCTGACCTCATGTCAGATAAAGTCGTCTGTGTTTCAACCAGAGCTTTTCCTACTGTGGCCATGTGCATTGCGTTGACGTCTTAAGACGTCTTGCAACTACACTTTAACGTGTCTCGCTTCTGGTCACTGGGGGGTGGCGAGTAGCGGAACGGACACAGCCTCGGAAGAAGTGCAGCCTTCACGAAAAAGACAGCTCATGCAGATAAATAGCTTTTTCGATGAAGTTAGCGGAGTGTACTCATCCTCCGTGAGGCCGATGCACTAACTATGGTACCACTGTAGACACGTCTGGCACCGCATACCGTTTTGAACAGTTATGCGACAGGTGAATCGGCCACAGGCACTCGACACTTCCGATCCACCGATGCTGCTGGATCTCATGCGTGTCATTGTGAAGAAAAGCGATGTGTTAGCATTACAAAAAAAATGTAGGCAAAAGGGGCGGAACGTGAAGCGAGGGAATAATGGAATCGAATAGATGTCTGCTGAGATAATTATCGGCTAAGTAGATGCGTTAAACGGTACAATGTAAAACAGACAAATACTGTGAACCAAATAATTTAATACGTAACGAAATTGGTATGTCATTCAGTAACTAATAACAGTAATCGTATGTAAAGTTTTGATGCGCAAGGCACCAACAGGACAAAAATATGAATAGACAATGACAGCGAGAAAATTTGAACCAAATTTCGAGTTACCCGCTCAAGGCTCGCTAACGCTGAGTCGTCAAGCTTCAGATGGGTACACATCAAGAATTTCAATTCACGGCTCGCTAGTCGCATGCCACAGACCAGTGGCCATCGTGGTAGCTCCACGCTGAACGCACCCAACGGCGACTATCCTTTTTCAAACCAGATTTGAGTGGCACACTTAGAAAGCAGTCCTATATAAGCCCAGCAAAACGTGTGAAACGCCCTTTTGTTTATGTGGAGGAAGGTTCGTTTAGTTACTTCAAGAGTGACGAGCCCCTTTTCGTAGCCATCTGGTGGTGATAGGTGGAAAAATAGCCAGCCGACATACAGATACTTAGATCTTTCTAAAGATCAATTTTCGTTATATCTCCTGTGCTGTACGCACTGTGTACCACTAAGTCGTTACAGGGGTCCTCAACGAGTGTCCGATCAACATCAATCTGTAGTGCACTGGGACCAGCATTCCGAACTTTTAAATCGTTAACGTGGTGAAGGGCGTTGCTGGAAATATCGTCCTGAAGGTTGTTAATGTAAATTTTAGAAGTAATAGAGGACCAGACACTGACTGTTGAGGAACCCCCGCAGAAATCAGGAGGGATGGAGTACAAGGTCTGTACGGTTTCGCCTTTAAAAGTTCCCCCGTCAAAATAGGAGGTAACCCAGTGGGGAATGACTCCCCAAATGTCATAAGTCTCAAGTTTGTCTGAGAAATCATATGAGGCACAGTCGAAAAGTCTGGAGAAATCGAAGAAGATAGCCTCTGAGATTAGACCATTTTCTTTGGTTTCCGTCAGGCTGTCCACGATGATAAGCATAGTGTTACACATAACCGGCTGTAAAAGAAGATATGCTAGATAAACAAATAGTTTCTTAGAAAGTGTTTTGGAGAGGGCTCGTTTTAGCAAACTCATCATCCTGCAAGAGATGCCAGTAAGGCTGATTGACCAATAGTTAGCATGCTGATACCGATCGCTAGCTTTGACAATAATTATGGTCTTGGTTTCATTCTATCTCAGCTCAGAGTGTCTGTTTGAACAGCTTGTGGTGGGGTTCTGACCGACTACCAGCCGCTCCTTCCGGGATCCTAGGATGGAGCCTATCTGAACCTGTCGTATTATATGAATCACCTTTGTCTATGGGGTCTTCGACGTCTACTGCAAGCAGGTCAACAATGTGGTCTAGTTGCTGAACGTTTCACAAAAGTAGAGTACCAACTTACCGGTGTTGCACTGTGGCCCATCTAATAGTATCCTCTGAGCGACTGTTTGAGTCTCGGAAGGAGTTTCCCCGTCCAGCAGCCGCGGAGGGAGAACTGAAGGCCTGTTGGTTCTCAGCCGAGGAATGTGCCTGGATAGAAAGTTCCATCTAGACAAGCCCATAATAAGATCTTGTACGAGTTTAGTGTGTTCACCGAGTTTCCCATAAGCCTGTGTGTCGTAAAAACTTGGAAATGGTCATCAAGAAGACAGTTTGTTCTGCGCGTAGCATGTGGCACGGCAGTTCATGGGTCAAACAAACAGTTGATCTCAGAGAAATCCATGGAGTTGTTAAATGCCAGACGCAACATTCATCCTGGCAATTCATATAACAAGTTTGGGAGAAATATCTATAAGAAGCCGAAACGTAGCTTGATCGCCGATTATGAGGCTTGGCTATTGGAGAAAGTTAGAGAAATCGAAACAACTTTCGTTTCAGGGAACTCTGACAGATTCCTCAAGGTTGTCCATGCTACTGGTCCAAGGCGACCGTCTGCCAATGAAGCTATCAGCACGAAAGACTGCACACTCGTCCATGATAGGTCAAACAGGTTAGGGCACTGGGCGGAACATTTTTAGGGCCAATTTAGCAGGCCTCTTGCCTCTACTATTTTGCCGTCACCAACTTGCGATGTGATTCCCTGATCGGTAAATTTAAGACCAACCACGAAAACTGAGATCCATAACTGCATTTCGGAACTTAAAACTAATAGGCCTGCTGGCCCAGATGATCTCGTGTCGGTATTTTTCAAAGAAAGTAATGAGGCGTTAGAAGGGGCCTTGTTTCGACTGATTCAACTGGTATGAACGACGGCGAGCATCTCTTTGTGCTGAGATTGCCCGCTAATACTTCCCACATTGAAGAAGAGTGTCCGGGGCTTTCGCGAAACCATAGGGGAATTAACTTGACCCCAGTCATTACTAGGGTTCTCGTATCCATTATACTTCTTCAACTCACTGGGGTTCTGGGAGGGGAGGCAGAAATTAGGGAAGAACAGACAGGGTTTCACCCTGGACGAGGATGTATTAGAAAAGTGTTAATTGTTCGCCAAGTCCTGGGGCGGCATCATACCTACCACCGGCCAACAATTGTCGTATTTCTCGAGTCAGTGAATCGATCCACACCTTTAGAGTCACTTAAACGCAGAGGTGTGCCGAACAAGTATGTGAACATGTCGTCGGCGCTTTAATCTCATACTTAAGCTCAGGTTATGGTTTACGGTGAACAGTCTAACAGTGTCAGCACCAAGAGCGGCGTATGTCGGGGCTGTCCACTCCTCGTTTTTGTTTAATTCTATCATAAACGAAATGATAGGGGACTGTCTTTGACACTACTGTCTGGTGAAAGACTGACTGATCTTGATTATGTTGACGAGAATGTGTTGCTGTTTGACAGTTTCCATACAGCACAAACAATGCTGGACACTATTTTGCACTCCGTTAAGTACTTCCGAGTGCGCTTTATAGCCTCACAATGCAAAACGATTGTGAAGGACTGCTGGGAATAGGTAGATTTGATGTTAAATAATGAAGTTGTGGAAGTTGTTAACCAGTTTGTCTATTTAAGAAGCTGCATTGGTGGTGGTGGAGATGTGGAAAACGAAATGGGGGCGAGTGTATGTTACGCTAGAATGGTATTCACTCATCTAGGACACCTCTGGAGACAGATAGGTATCTTTGTGAAGCCTAAAGGTTGTATCTAAGGTGAAAGTGAGGGTTATAAACAGTTGGTCCCAGTGACCACCAGCAAAGTGGTGGACAGCTGCTTCGACCTAGTAGGGTCTAATCATCGCTGCGCACTTAGGAGAATTGAACTCACGACCCGTGAATAAGAGGTATTTTGTGGCCGAAACACTTATCCACTAGACCACGAGGTCAAGATCATCTGGGGTGCAGGAGGTGTGTGAATTAGTTTTCTTAGCTTTTGCGCTTCCTTTCGCTTATAGGCAAGCTAGCCACAAAACGGCTGACCGATTTCAGCCTATGAACGAATGGAAGCGCAACCGCTAAGAAGACTGATGAGGGCTGTATTAGTTTATGACTATGAAACTTGGCTGCTTACGGTAAAAAGCGTGAACCGTCTTCAGGTATTTGACCATCGTTGTCTACGTTTAATCGCTCGCACAGGGTGACACAAACGAATAAGCAAAGAAGAGGTTAGGAATCGGGTATTTGGTAATGGTTGTCAATTCAATTTTTTTCGTTCAGTCCTTACATTTGCACATACTTGGATGGCTAGATCTTGCACTAAGGATGCCAGCTAGTCGTCTTTCACACCGAGCACTCTTTACCGACGCTGCGGCCGATTGGCGTAAGGTACGAGGTGGACAGATGGTGACCTGGCATAGAGAATTGAAATCGTTCACCAACGGGTTGGTCACTGTAGGTCAGGTTCGTCTCCCCGGCTGGGGCCCTCGCGACTCACAGAGTCGGTGGCTGTAGACGTTAGCTGAGATGACGGCTAATCGGGCTCAATGACTTGAATGTTGTCATTGTTTGGTCGAGTTGTCTGTGAAGTAAACGCATTTAGTAGTGCTGGGTGGTGAAAGCCGTAAGGAGGATGTCTTGCTGATGGCGACCTATTATAATCTGTGTCTCGGTTGTTCGTTTGCAATGTATGTAGGCACCTTGATGTTAAATGACTGAATAGAGACAGTTATTTCTAATAATTAGGTTCATTCCCTTTCTTTCTCTTTTCGTATACTGGGTTTGCGTTTTCTTTGAAGTTATTTGTCGGTCTAGCACCAGTGATGTTTTCTGGTACATTACTATGTTGCTGTTGATGACAGGCTCCTCC
The DNA here is from genome assembly GCA_013368495.1 of Paragonimus heterotremus. NCBI lineage: Eukaryota > Metazoa > Platyhelminthes > Trematoda > Plagiorchiida > Troglotrematidae > Paragonimus > Paragonimus heterotremus. Next base: position 30,838 of record LUCH01005894.1, on the reverse strand, counting down.
AGGTGCCTGAATTCCGCCATTCATATGGATGGCCGGCAGTTGTGTTTTTAGATGTCAGTGACCATTGATTCAACTGGTGGAGCTACACTCGGACTGTTTGTCGAGGACAGGTTTACCCGTGAAGTACGTGAAACACCCTGACAACATTTTACTGTCGATCTTCCACTTGGTTAAGGTTTGTGGCAACCTATCACCAGCCTTCGGTGTCTCAAGCGAGGCGCATGATGGTTGTCCCGCCCCCTCTTTCTTATTCAACTTTGCAGTAAATAGGCGGATAGATTACACCGTGAACGACTGCAAGTATGATGATTTGACACTACTTTCAGACCGTCGACTCAAAAATTTAGAATATCCAGACAACGTTGTTGTAATCTGTGAGTCCACGATGAAGCACGGACACCTTGTACAGACTGGTGACCTCAGTTTATCAGTTTGGAGTAGTCTTTGCACTTTCTAGGTGCAAGATGTTTTTGCAAGACTGACAGATCTCTACGCTTGTTCCCATCATTGGTGATGAGCCGTTTGAGGTAGTAGGGCTATTCTATATACCTTAGGAGATGCATCAGCGTTGGCGAAATGTCCAGTGGAACCATAAATCGTATGGTTAAGACCCGGTTGGCGTTTACCAGTTTATATCATTCGTGGTGCCGGTACGACCAGTCCTTCTGCGAACCATTGACTCTATAGTTCTATATGATTGATTGCCAAACCTGGTCGGTCACTGCAGAGGATGTTCACGTAATATCCGTTTTCATTCGCCGATATCTCCGAGGCATTGACAGTGTGTTGTGGAAACACCGTATCAGCAATGAAGTTTGCTGACGTGTCTTTTGGGCAAACAGACCCTGTCAGTCCTTGAGCACAATCATCTCGCCCCACATCTTCCGTTGGCCTAGCCACATCTCACGAATGCCGCCTCTCGTTTGCGAGTGATGGGTTGTGCTGGAGGTGACGGCGTGGTGACCAGCGTATGACTTGGGTTTGGAGTACGAGGGCACTCACACTGAGACCCACTTAAGTACGGTACTCCTGGCTGTTTTCCGAAGGTCAATGAACACCTTTAGTTGTGGACGCTGAAGAAAAGAAGTCAATGGCGGTGGCGTTTTGAACCTTATTGTGGTGTACTTGTCACTTCTTGTGGTTTCCGCATGTCAAATGTATACAAATAAGGAACAATTGATTTATTTTGAACGTTCATGTTCTAGATATTCGGAATTTCGGGCTCGGATTGATTGAGACCAACACTTCCTCTTCTTGACGGAAGTTTAATATATACCGTATCCCCCTCAGTACTCGTAAATCAGGCATGTGTAGAATGATGGTTGCACTGTTACAAGTCTGTTTCTTCTGTCAATTATCAGCGCTTCGGTGGCCGGCAAAGATTTTTGAGAACTACCATTCCAGGAATAAACAACCATTCGGGAGTTGCGGTATCAGTGGTTGGCCTGCGGTTGTAATAAGACAAACGTTCGTGAGAAATCTTGTTCGTAGGTGTACACACGACGGAATGGATCGAATGTAGGGCATCAGAGAGGACGTCATCTCATCGGTCTTCAATTTCAGTACAAGTCGAGTGGTCCTCCGTAGTGTCCAGTTAATCTGTTCAACATGGCCGTTACCCTGGGGTTTGTATGGAGTCGGTTTTTTGTTTGCAAGGTGTAGGCGTCTTGATGTTGTTTATTTGAATGTAGACGTAGATATTTTTAGTGATTAGGTCCCCTCCCCTCCCTATTCTCTTCTCTCTTCCTAAACAGGCTTTGTTTCTTCTTCTTCATGGTTGTGTGGCAGTTAAGCATCAGTGTGAACCACTGATGTATTGTTGTCAATGGTGATAATGACAGTGTCGTCCTACTGGCTACGACCCCATCCCTGTAAAGAAACACTATAGTTTATAGAACTTGAAAGGACTGTCTAGATTTGGGTAGTTGTATGATGGCATACAGAATATAGAAAACACCTGATACAGGCACCGGATCACTGTTTGATCGCATAGGTTTCGATAGGTAAAGACAAGTGAAAAACGTGAGCATCCATGAATGAAAGTAGACAGGTATTTTTTTTATAGTAACTAGGATAGGGCCTCTTTAAAATCAATGCGAAAACGTTCGATAGGTTAGGTAGCATTGATTAGATTGACGCCCACACATGGGAGTATCTGGCTCTTTCTTCGTGGTAGATTCGGTATGTTGGGATTACATCTTACACTTTTTTGATAGAAAAGTGCTAATTCTTAGAGCAGGTAAATGTACCACGTGGGAGACGCCAGAGTGAGAATAGATTCGTGAAGTGATTTTAGGTTTGTTATGAGTGGTGCTTCTCAACAGCCGTGAGAGAGTACATAAGCGGCTAGGTTGTCTCCTCCTAGTCTGTAAACACTCAGGGGAACTCACTCAGCAAGTTCTTTTATTTTTTCTCCAACAGGAATGTACTGTTTTGTACCAGTGGATGAATTTTGTTGAGATTTTGGAGTCCATTGTGAGTAGTACACAACTGATCTGATGATTGGCGATTCTGTGTTTGGACTTGATATCTGCCGGGGGGGGACTAATTCACAAAGAAACTTCACATGATCAGCGTCAGGTCGGATACTATTGTAGCGTTTTGTACCGCATTTTTGTACAGCATAATTTTCATTGTTTTTCACATTTTCCACCTTCTTCAAATTCACATGCACACTCGTTTAAATCATGTGAGCTGACTCAATTAATAATACGAAAAAATTACACTTCCAAGGTCGCGAGCTCTGTGTTCTCTCTCTGCGTTCACTGTCGCGCGAGTACAGATTTTTGGGAGAATTAACTGCTAACGTAATCTGCATTTGTTTCAGCTCAATTCCAAATTCATCTGTTGTCGGAATTATCTCCGTTGTGACTTCTAAAGTTACTTGGGAACTATACGACAGATTGTATCATTTAGACACTTCATTCCGTGTGATGGAACTCTAAACGACGCACCTTCACGTACTACTGTGAGTCAGTTATTTTCATTTTTTATCACTTTTTGATTTCGTATTTACTCCAGAACTGTATATAGCATTTAGATCCACTACACTATCCTCCGATACTTACAAACTGAGTAGTTGTATCTCTTTTGACACAGTGGTACTCTGAATCCCGCCAAAAACCACTTTTTGGAAACGTTTGAAATTACCATCATGCTCGGCCCGACTCATTTTAAACCGTTACATTATCCACAGAAACAGATTGCTTTCGAAGTTCTCCATGGTGATGAGGTAGTCGGTTGTTCTTTGACAACAGGCTACCCCGTTGGTTACGTCTAAAGAAATGGGGGAAAACTGGTAAAGGCGACCATAGACTTCGAATGCCGTGAGGGGACTTTTACTTTAATGAGGATTTACTGATCTGTGCTGTTCATATCTGGTGTACCAATCAAACTATACTTTGCCACCTGCTCAGTGTACCTTGGAAAAATGAAAGTAGTCGAGAAGTGCGTTTGTTTAGAGTCTGGCTGTAGTCCACGACCATTCATAGTTTGTGCTTGTCTTTGGAGATAACTTGAACTTGAACACACCATTGCGAGTTCAACGGCTCGATTAGCCTATCTGGAAGTAACCTGCCTATTTCTTCGCATATTCAGTTCTTGTCCTTAAGTCTTGTAACACTCGTTTAAATCTTTTCTTTACTCGCCGCCTACTCTCCTTCTTTAGGTAATGTGACTGTTGACATAATTATGTCAAGGCGATAGTCGCTTTGGCCATCATCTTGAGTTTTGACACTTTTACTTATGTTCGACCACTGACTGCCGCGACCGCTTCTGAGACGTCCCATTTCGAACGTATTTAACACTTCATATTGATTCCATATATCTACTCATACACGTCTACTGAGATCTATGTATTTCCTGTCACAGCACATAAGTAAGTGTCCAAATTCATGATGACTCATCTTGACATAATCATGGCAGCAGTCGGATTACGGATAGAAGGGGAGTAGGCAATGAGTAAAGAGAAATTCAAGCGAATGTTACACTCTTCCAGGATTCAAGTGTGTACAACTACAAGGAATTAGCCAGGTAAGTTCATGGGACCCATTTTAGTCATGGCTCTACAAAACTATTTCACCGTGACTTAGTTGTGACAGGCTTGCGGTCTACCGAAAAGTTTGGAAGAGTAAAGTTCATTCAAACTTTTCCAATTGATGTTGATATGGCAAATGACGGTATAGTGCTATCGAACGCAATATTGAGATATTAATCAGGTCCAAGAAAGTCGTATCCTATAAAAAGTTCACACGTAAAATGAAGACTATTGCCAGCTTGACTCGATACTAGTTCGAGTGATCTCGATTAAAAGCCGTTTGAATACCCAGGGATTTTCATTCCCCAACATCTTTTGGTGTTTGTTTCTGTAACGGAATGACAAATATTCATTATACCTCCCATTTATGACCTTTATGTTATTGTTGAGAGAACGATAACTTCTAATACTTGCCAGTCGGGCTAGCTTGAGGTACTCCACACGGAGTCCGTGGCTCATATGGGAAGAGATGGTTCACTTGTCACCAGTCAATCGCGTCGTCTTGACAGGTGTGCTGAACGTTTTGGTGAACAGTTCAATTGGCCTCAACCAGACCATGTAGACGACGGAATCATAATGGTCAGTTATTGTGTTCTAGACGGCCCTCTGTCAAGCAGAAATGACTTTGGAACTTAAGTTATTAAAACGTAACAAGGTTCCTGGTCCAGACCTCCTCCCGTCTTCTCTTTTCAAAGATCATGGAGAGGTTGATATCAAAACTGATGAAACTCGTTCAAACAGTTGAGGAATCTGAAGAAGTACCTCGTCATTGGTTCCTAACAACAGTATTTCCCGTTTTCAAAAAAAGGGAGCCCTAATTCTGTGTTACAATCACAGAGAGATCAATCTAGTGTCTGTTACGTCCGGATTACTCACTGGTCTCATTTTACGTTGGCTCAGAGGAAAGTCAGATACGTGAAGAATAAGCGGGATTCCGACTGGGTCGTGAGTGCCTTGATCACAGTTTTACCTTTCGACGGATCTTGGAGCATCAGCACTGATATGGACAATAGGCAATCGTGGTCTTTCGATTCAGTTGCTCGTAACGTTCTTTGGAACTGTCTTCCTTACAAGGAAGAAACCAAGGAAATACGTGGATCTGTTGAGATCACTGTGCAGGTGGTGTGAGAATTTACGGACAACTGTCTCGAGCGTTTATCACTTCTAGTGGTGTTCGTCAACAGTGTCCGATCTATCTCTTCCTGTTCAATTTTGTCATGGACGACATTCTGAATGGTGTACTTGGGGTATCCGGTGAGCTCGGTGTTGAGCAACTTCTTGGCGCTGGAGTATGCAAATGACATTGTCCTACTTAGCCCCCTTTCCGAAGACATGCAGATCATGCTGAACAGGATGAGTGACCTGGCTGGTTTATGTAGAATGCGTTTCGTGTTTTCAAAGTACAAACTTCTGACTGGGATATTCTCACTCCTGCCGTCTTTATTGCAAATAATCCGCTCGAGACTGTGAACAGTTTCACATACTTGGGCAGCACTACCTCGTCATCCTGTAATATTGCTGATGAGGTATCAGCGAGGATAGCAAAAGCACAAGTTACCTTTGCCAGCCTGCGTCATCTGTAGCATCGGAAAGACGTTCGGTTGTCGCCGAAAAAAAGAGTATATAATGCTTGCGTACGTTCTGTTTTGCTCTATGATTCGGAGGTGCGGCGTTTTCGCAAGGAAGTTGTCAATCGACTTGCAGTGTTTGACCCTAGGCGTCTCCGCCAATTAGCTCACATTAAGTGGGTTGACCGCGCGAGCAATACGACTGTTCACCAATGCGCGTTCCAGAACACCCCGAATGTACCATCAACTCATCATGTTACAGAGACTGCGATGGTTGAGTCACGTACTTCTCATGCCAGCCGAGCGTTTACCGTACCGGGCATTATATACTGAAATCTTTAACAGTTGGATCAAATCGTGTAATGGTCAGACAGCTACGCGGTGACGAAATATGAAGACCCTGACTGTTTTATTGAATAAAGTGAGTAAGTGTCGCTTGCTTGTTTGGGGTCGTCGTGATCACCAAACCATTAGTTAAAAAACGCTGTCCGGGATGGCGGTGTGCTGCAGTCAATAGCATATCTGCATTCACACCACTACGAGTTCCTCCACTGGGTCTTCCCTCATTATTTTCTTTAACCTTTTCAGTAACGTTTCTTCTAAAATATTCCACGTCATAGCTGAGTTGAGTGGTGGTCCCAGCCACAGTACCTTCTGATCAGACTCAAGGATTTCGTGATAATGATGATGATGTCATAAGCCCCAGTCCGGTCTGAGGGCTGACGCCGGATTGCTTTGTAAAGTTGAAATGCTTCTGTGGAGCACTATTCCTCGGTAGACAGTCCATGAGTGCAACCCCGTTAATTGGATTAGACATCTCTCTGATATGTAAAATATCAACTGTCAACCATCCATATGGATGGT
>LUCH01005894.1:8153-22845 GCA_013368495.1 Paragonimus heterotremus | reverse complement strand
CATTCCAGCTCTCGGCGGAATACTTCAACACAGGGGTAGGTGCGTTCAAAAACCCAGCGAGCTGATGGTGGACGGCGTGGGCGACCGGATGAGTCATCGCTCGACCGGATCGGACCAACGGGCGAGACGTGGCAGCCAAAATAGAATGGATGACCAATTTGAAGACGTGATTATTCCAACACTCGCAGGAACATCTCGACACGGCTGTGGAATACGGTCAAAGCCCACAGTGGATAGACGGAGGACAACACGAGCGACCGGACAAGCCATCGCCCAACGAAATCGGATCAACGGACGAGGACTAGCGGGTGGAAAAACCCCGCATAGAAGGCGTCAATCATCCACCTAAACCGGGTAGAAGTGCACATGGCGTGTGAGCGGAAACCGGGGGTGTTGTAGATTGGAATTGTGATTCAAAATCACAAGCGCGTGTGTGGCATGGTAACTACCGAGTTGGACAATAAAGATTGTGCTTCATCAGACGCCTTTTCGCTACATTGTGTACACACTGTATTGATTTTGCTGAATCCATATAATTGTGTTGATCTGGCGATGAATGATCGAAAACGACTGTTTGTCACGGTTTTTCTTCTATGATTTAATGGGAATTTTCACGAGATTATGACCTTTTGGGTGCTGTTAGTCTTTTTATTCCGAGGAACACTCGTTCCCATTGTACATATTTTGCACATCGTGTCCGTATCTCTGTTGAATTCATTGCTTTGGTACGAAAATGTATTCTCCATTTTGATGATCGATCGAGCCAGTGATTAATGGATTGGCGTCCTGTTCTAACATATTTGGTTGATTCAGTTCCTCCCCCCATAAGGTACTTCTGGTCGTCACTAACGGCAGATTAGAACTTTTTTCCTGAGCAGCTGAAAACCTCCGGTCTTCCCTTTTCAAAGGATTATGTCTAGCGACCTTATAGATCGAGGATTGCTGGGCTGCCCAATCGTGCTCATTCGTAGCAAACGGAGTGTGAAGTGCTAATAGCAGTCTTTCATTGTTTGAGTCAAACTAATAAAATGTGACTTTTTTGTGAGTTATATATGGTATACATAGATTTTTTGTGTACCGCCGAAGTGACTTCGAGAACAAATTCATGTTGCACTCTCGTGATTCATAAGATCGTGAAAGAATTGCTCAAATAGTTTTGTTTATCTTGTATTCTCGTTCCTTTTTTCAGCTTTTCACGTCTTGATTATTTATTGCAAGCATGAGCTGCAAACGAAAGTTGGAAATTGCCGAGACCGATTTCGTTTTTCTTCACAAACTTATGGGTTCTTTTGCGAAAAAAAGCTCTGCAGACGCGAAAAGTTTTCTCTTGTTCGTCAAAACCCTTATTCCAAATTCTTCAAAACTAAAGGTTTCTGTTCGTCTTCATCCAAGCTATGTTCGCATTTGGTTGTAGCTAATCGAATACGGATTTGCCAAAGACAATGGGGATTCTTCCGCCGCCTCACAACACCTATCCCAGTTGTGTGCGTCACATCGGGATTCATTACGAGATGAGGTTAATTGTCTCTTCGGTGGCATCAGGTCTACACCTCCTGACCAACTTTCTATCGGTAAATCAGTATCAGTTCATGAAACTAAATTGCATGCAAAGTAGATATTTTTATCAAGCTAACTCCTACAGCTCAGCGTGATACTCTGAGCATTTATTTCGAGCAGTTTTCTGATACGCTGAAAGCGGATACACTAATGTGTCTTTTGGGCATTAGGGAGATTCGGGCTCAAACTCAGCTGGTCCCAACTTTGCTCACATGGGCTTTCGACAGTTTACACGATGATGAACAGTCTCTGATGCATGATGGTTTACAGGAGTCTCGGTTGGATTCTCACGCTGACATTCCAGATATGAGTGAAAAGCCTGCCGTCGCAATCCCAATATCAAAGTATGTTAATCGTCTAAACCACTACCCTTATTAGAGTGCTAAGCAACGAAGTAGATGAAGGTGAGGAAGGTGAAGTAATTGGAGATGACGAAGAAGAGGACGAAGAGGAGGAGGATGTTGGTACCACCGCTCTACTTATCTCCAATCGGGATGGTCAACTGACGAATAGAAATCAGGTGATCAACATTTACAGACTTCGGATAGCTTACGATCTGTTGCCCATTGCACATAAAGTAGGTATGTCTTGTTTTCTTTCCCACTTAATATCAAGGTACACGGGTTGGTGAAATTCGATAGGAAACTACTGGAAAAGATTGCCGTTAATGCTTTGAGTTTTTTGTTCACTTATTTGAGTTTTGTTCCGCGTGATCCTCCTATTCTGGGTACAGAGAAGACAATTCAAGAACTGTGCAAAGTGCATCCCACTGACTACATTGTTTCTTGTTTGAGGATGATAGGCGATTTGTTCCAGTGGCCTCATACTATCACTACTCGCGTCAGCCTATCTGACACTCTTGAGCCGCGATACGTTATGCTTCCGAAAAAAGATCTCTTGAACATATTTGAAGATTGTCTCTCTGAACTTCACAAACATCCAATGGCTATTCAACCACCTACAAAACGTCGATCGAACGTACGTAAATCGGAGGATCATTATGCTCACTTAAAGGCGGTTATGTATCAGTGTGCTTGCTTATTTTTGTACATATTTAATGATATCGCTTTTGAATATCTCAATCAACAAAGACCAAGTTTGTTTCTTGGTTTTGGTGACGATTTCTTATCTCATTACCCGTTGAATTTGTCCACGATCTTCTCTATGCGGCCAAGCAACATTGTATCTGCACCTGCAAACAACAATGAGTCACTACCGTTTTTACTGTCTCGTTTGCTACGTCATCGAAAATACAGTGTATCTCGGTGTAAGTATTCTTTTGGACATAAAGAACTGGACAGCTTGATTTGCAAACTGGGACCTCAGCTTCCTTCGCGTGATTTTTCTCTGGAGCGTATAGTTTACATTGACTTGATGTTTTTGGGCCTCGTGGACCCACATTCGTTCCTTCCGTTTGGGACGGAAATGTCTGGTACCGACTTTCCATATGTTTACCCTCATAGTGATCGGGATTTCTTGCGTTGGCTCTCTTCTGCCTATCCAGCGAACATATTTGCTACATCCGACGGTATGGATACTCATCAAAGGCGGTGTTGGTTCGTACAACACTTACCTACGATTGCTGGCATTGCCCCCAAAAAGTCTGCGTTACCGGTCTGCTTAGGATCGGAATGTTGGACCATACCGTTTACGCAAAACTGCGTACATTACTTCGGATGCAGAGTGATATCTCATTGGTTGAGTAATTTGTTAGAACGGACAACTTCCGTTAACGTGGATGCTACATGTTTACTTGCCGTTCTTGGCCAGATGGATTCACTGACGGATTTTGATTCGGAGTTCTCAAAGGATTACCCATTGCCTTATGGAAAAGTGATCAGTAATTTGCAACAGAATTGGTCGATGGCTCGTGTAAAATTCATGGAGTGGTTTACGTCCTATCCGAAACTCTTTGTGGATGCAAGCTTACTAAATCAAATTTCTCGCCTGGAGTCAGGTTTTCGCAATGTGGAGTAAGTTTTTGTATGATTCGCACGCACATGCCTGTTCAAATGGAGTATGAACTAGAGAAATGTGTAACTTCCGCAATCAATTTCTAATTTGGCTCTTGGCCACTGAGATCATAATAAACGACCCCAATGTTTGGTATGGTTTCGGTTATCTGAATCAAGCCGGGTCATCATTGGTCACTGTAAAGTCGATAGCAGAATAGGTGCAGCTGCAGTGGTGTGCTGTTGCATGCGTAGTTGCAATCACTGGTTGTGTACCGATGCGCACTCACGGTCTACCCGTTCGAGTAGGACGTAAACAACCGTGAAACTTGGCTGTTCCGTATTCTCCTGTTCACCTTACCAACACACATCTCACGTGTATTTCTGGTGGCTAATCGATAGAACTGGCGCCTATGCTGCAAAGGCGATTGGTTTACTGTCGACGAGCACATAATTCATGAAAAATCAAGGTTACAAGCAGCTGTTTTCGGTCATTTTCATCAGACATACAATTACGATTCACCGGTCTAATATATGGAACTGGAATATGGCTATACACTATTAAAACGTTATCTCATTTCGGTCGCGTGCTTCAGACGGACACAGCATGCGCACAAATAAACCCACCACCACCCGGTTAGACATTCCTTCACAATTTTCATGACGATCACCATTGCGTTTTATATATTAGTCTAACGAATCCTTTGTAATTGTGTATATGTCTAATGAGATTTACCGAAAACAGTAACCTTGCAACCTTGACTTTTCATGAATACTTTGGGTATAATGACACAAGTGAAACAGAATTTCCAACCGAAATTTTGATACTACTTATGAAATAAGAATCCTTCACTACTGAATGATACGATTTGAGGCGTTTACCACGCAGTCAAAGTTACGTGGGTATACGGTAAGATGGTGAATTCGATTGCCGTTTGAGATGTAACGAAGGTGATACAGATATAAGTAGTGCATACTTCACCTGGTTGTGCTTCAAATTTTGAAGAATGCTCAGTCACAAATAAAGTCAATTTATTCCAGACGAACACGTTTCCAGTATGCTCTCATCACGCCATTTAAGTTAAAGGTATATGAACAAAATATTACCGGTAAATAACTTTGGTCAGAAGGATGCTTGTGATAATTAGTACTGCTGCTAGTCAGATAATGTTTGTTGTTGTTCTTAGTCACTTGATTGACTAATTCATGGCCACAATAGCTGTCATGTTTGAACGATATGCTTCTGTGCACACATTACTCCTTTTCATTGACACATAGTTATGTGTGCTGAAATTAACGGAGAGGTTTAGGTTGTGATAGCCTGAATCAGTTATACGTGTCGTCTGTGCTTGACTTCCAGAGTGGTAGAAAACGGACTAACCAACCAACTTTCTGTTGTACTTACTAAACGCTCATCAGTAGTATATCCGTCAGCTGATTGTGGTTTGCTGAAGTTTAATGATTCAAAAGCTTGAACTTAAGTATACGGTAGTTTGCTCCCCTATTTTAGCACTTGACGGAATGTGCGCCGTAGCCGGTTAATTCAACCCACTAGATGACATTAAGAAGTTTTACCAAGGCTGTTTGTGGGGACAGTTGTCGACCTGCCCTACACCAGCTGTTTGTTATGTGTACACGGTGCACACTACATGCAGATAGTCAATGTTCATTTGTCCTAAAAAACTAATCAGACCGAAACTGCAATGCAACGTGCTAAATAAGTCCGGTTCTTGAGGTATTCAACGTTGCGGAGGGTCGGACTTCCCTTGTAATACTCCGAATAAATATGGTTTTTGCTTGGTTGCTTTCTATTTATCTCGCAATCTAATGACACAGCGTACACCAACCCTCAGTCAGGAATTATCGAGAGGCATACAAAATAGACGAAAACAGGTCGGCGTGGATATTACTGTAATTCTGCTAACACGTTCTTCGAGATCCTAACTAGGCAGCTTGCAGTAAAGCAGTATTATCCCAATACCAAAAAACTTTTTGCAAGTTCAGTGGTTTCCGTGGTTTAAATCTTACGCGAAGTCCTAGTCGTGGGGTTGTCGGTTGGAATTAGTAGGACAAGCTAATGTGACTGGACGTTTGGTGTGATAATTCGGTCGTGCTTTATAAAGGGTCGATGACACAATGGTCAGCGCGGTCGCCTCGTAAGAGGGCTTTTTGAGTTTAAATCTCAGTCGGGACAAAAATATGCGTTACTGACGAGTTTCAACAAGGGCATAGCTCGGACCTGTTGCCATTTTCGAAGGTGGTTGACTAAACAGTCTGTATGAATGCGGAAGCTACTAGTGATTATGTGTAATGTTCAATCTTTGTCAATCCCCCGACTAAATATCACTCACTCAATCCACCCATTCATAAATGGTCACATGCCTGACTGTACGGCGCTGTAGCTTAAGTGGACATTCACCGCTACGGCCATGGAGGAAAATTCTGTAGAAGGAAAAAGAACTAGATGTCTAGGAATTAGTCGGAATATTTAAATCTGAGAATCCCGTTGATTGCTACATGAGGCCACCTCGTTCGGCGTTCCTAGCCGGCGATTAGAGTCAGTAAGAAGTTCCTAACCGGGTAATCAACATCTGCTGACTGTAATCAACTAAACAGTTTAGGTCTTCATATTTCTCAACCATCTCCTGGTTTTACCCATCTGTTATTGGTCGCGGTAAACGTCCAGCTGGCATACGGATCACGTGATCCACCCATGGCAATGTGATGTTTCGCTATCTGATTAATCAATCACTTATCCAAAGGTTTTGGAACTGTGTATTGGTGAGCAGCCGCGTTGCTCGCACGATTTTCTGCCTGACTAGGAACTGATTTGCAGAGACAACGATAGTCATAATTCGCAGATCTCGCTTGCGAACAGGCCGTATGTCCTCACTACAGAGCCAACATTGTCATATCCGGGCGTCTTTCCGATGCTACAGAGGACGATGGTTAATAAAGGTTACACATACTTTCGCTAATCTTCTTCACATCTTAACGAAATGACATACTGACTAAAAGGTACCCCTGACTGTTTTCATAAGGAGGAATGAAGTGTATGTGACAACCGCAAAGGTATCAGCTTCGTGTCTGCCGCTTCCAGATAATCCACTGGTAAGATATTTCTGCGGCTCACTAACCTCAAGAGAGGCCAGATCTGTGTAGGACAGTCAGTATTCCGACTTGGTCGCTGCTGCATTGACCAGTTTCTTATCCCACGGCTGAAGTTTGAGTGTTGACATTCGTGTCTTTTAGACCTGAAGAATGCCTTAGGCTCTGTTGCTCCTACAGTTCTCCGGACGGGTTTCCGCATAGGGTTCCCCCAGGTTGTGAATGTGTTGAGTTCATTGGACACATTGCAAGCAGGGTGAGCTTTTTTGTGTGGTTGTCCCTAATTTGTATCCGTTTGATTGGTGTTCGTCAGTGTGTGTTCGACTTTCCTATTGTTGTTCATTTCGTCATGAACGACATTTTAGAAAGTACGCTTGTAAAATGTGAGTGTGGAGTTTATTTTTCCCTACTGAGCTGACCGTCATGAAGCATGCAGATGGCACCGCTCTGTTTTGCCGGTATGCTATTGGCATACAGACCATGGTAAATAAGTTACTCGCCAAAGTTGTTCTTTATGGAAGTTACTTCTCGCCTTCAAGTTGCAGGTTGTTTATTCATGATCAGGCCTTGTTATTCCGACCTTTATTGCACACCATCCACTTCAAACTACGAACCTTCTCACCTACTTGAATATGTCGGAACAGTCTCACGTATTCAGATGCCGTCCTACTGTCACTTGATTGTTTACAAGATGTGCACATCTTCATATTGGTTGTTTAAGCTCATACATCTGGATTTCTGTAACTAAATCCCACTTCCTTATCCCCACCGTATCTCTAAATTAGTTATTTTTTCATGTGGTTATGTGTGGGTTAAATGTGTCGCTGTATTTGATGATGGTTGTCATGATTAGGTTCTTTGTATACGACCGAGGTTCAGCCGTAACGATTGACTGTTGATCTGTAACGCATAGTCCAATTTTACTGTTAACGACTAAGATGCACGTAATGGAATAAAATTAATTTGAGCTGTTTTGTTGTACTTCTTGCCCAACTCCCATCGTTGATACTATGTTGTAAGGTTCGGTCACATCGATCCTGCTTATTCACTAGGACACTGGTATGACTTGATTCATCTATTCATTGACATAGACGTTACTGTTATCCCGTTTTTACTCAGGTCGGATCACGCTAGGATCTTGGAGGCCTGCGTAAACTGTTTAACGAACGCCTGCAAGGTGGACTTTGGTGTTCGTTTGTGTCAGTTCATCGAATCGGAATCCGAACTCATTCTATCCTGTTTACGTTGTATTGACTGCACTGAAGTTGATCTGTAAATTGCTATGTAAATATTAGATGTTATGACAGTTTTCCTGCTCATTAATTTATCTTTATGAGTTGATGAGCAGGTTTTTTTTTTCAACGATACTAGGTCACCTATTCCTTATTCGGGTCTACTCTAAGTTTGTTCAGATTAGTCTTATGGAAAATATAGTAATACACTATTTAGTCTAAGACATTCAAATCGGTCCGTTAATAAAATGCTGCTATGTGACTACCATGAACAGTTATGTTAGGATAAATTGGGTGTTATCGCAATTGGAATTCCTCGCGTAAGAAATTCTAGATCATGACCGAAGTTCAGAGAACATTTGTCGTTATGGTCCTCAAGACGATATAAGTGAAACAGTGAATACAATCAAGACGATCGGGAAAATTTTGTCAAGCTACTGACTGAAGTCAGTTCACCTCAATTAGGGAAATGCTTAACGGTTCGCTTGCCTGGTTCAATCTACAGATACGTAGTTGTTGAACTAGTTTGAAAAACTAATTTGAGTACATCTGTTGTGATTATTGAAAAAGGGTAATTGATACCATCGTTGATGGTCCCGGCTTAAGGGATGAAAGTGCAATTAAAACGGTCCAGAATACGACTACCAGCTCTGGTTGGTCAGCTAATTTGGTAAACGTTAGTTACACAAACTACTAGATATAATCCTTGCCTCCTTCTAACATATTGAAAGCATTTCCTTGATTGAAAAGTAGACCATGTTTGTTGCACCCTCCTCAATCCAACCGTAAGCACCTTCAGTCAGTTCACGACCTTCATAGAAGATGTAACATTGAAGCTGTTCGTCCAATCTAGATGTGGTATCTCAACGCGACGTTTAGATTGGTCCCTTGTTACATCTATTGTATCGGAGTTTGTTAAGCGCTGAATCGAATAAATTTTCACCGGAGGAACATCCACTTACCTCGTTCAGTCAAGTGATTTATTAAGCATCCGAAAAAGTTCGTTTTGGAGCTGTTTCGCGATCCTCGAAGGCGGCCGCTTGAGCGACTTTGACTGCAAGCGTCAAGATTTTCTCAAATGTTTAACCACAGCATAATTACAAGCGTCGAAAGCTACGTATATCACGAACTTCAACACATCAATTTCCGCAATGACAGGATTACGTGATGGGTATTCGAGTTTGATTTGTTTAAGTATTTGACGGATGGTCTGGTCTTGTTTTGCACAATGCTGACATGTTGGGGAAAGCGCTTATATAAATTCAAACTCACATGAAGAGGAAAGGTGAAAAACGTGGGAGCTGAGAATCCTGTCCTGAATTTCCGGTTATGAGCCGAACATACGGCTTGTAGACAGTGTCGCTCTTAAATAACGAGACCAGTAGGTTTACCTGAGCTACTGCGGAGTCAAACAAGTGTGTCACAAACTCAATTAACTATAACCATGATCCATGCATTCAAACGAGGTCAACGTCAGTGCAACGCTCAGTCTGTTGATGTCACATCGAGCCTTTCATGCTCATCTAATCATTCGCTCGTATCGTTTTGTTTTCGAACTATTAAACACACGCGTGTGAAGCCCTTGTTGCTCAGTGAACCTTTATCAACCCTTTGTATGCTGGTGGAGCAGCCAAGCTGAACCACTTGTTCATTCACTCCTGGCAGCCATGAACCTGATCAGAAGATGCTGCGGTTAGAGCCGCTACAACATTGATAGAATACCACAGAAGAAAGTTGTGGAAAAATAAAAAGAAGGATAATAATAACAAACAAGGGAGTTATGAATATTGTGGTTGCATGTACATCATTGATTGCGGCGCCTTATAATGTGGGAACGCTCCCACAAAATTCCACTCCAAGTTCGATGTGTTATCAAATGGCAATAATTCAGAAGACAACAAATAGCTCACTACTCTATGTATTGCCACGACCGAGAGAGAAGAAAGTGTATAGCCAGCAAACGTCTTACTTGTAGTGCGCCTAACGAGAAAGTGAGAATTTTCCACGCTACCGAAATTAGGGTGTACAGTTGGGCTAAACTGACACACCTCAACAAGCAGTGTCAAATTGCACAACGAAATACCAACAAAAATTAAGCCATTCTAAGAGGTCGCTACAAATCTTCAACCCAGAAGGTCACTAGGGTAATCAGGAGCCTTCGTTGCACCATACAGGCATGAAGTAGTCACCAAAATGTAAATTCCATTACTAGGTAAATATTTGGTTGATCAGAAGTACAGTAGAATAACAGAAGGAATAGTCCATAAACTAGTCGGCCACAAACTAACGGTGAGCTGATTGGATCTGTTATTTAGATTGTTTGGGTTATTCAGTCTTCGGTGCTCAAATGAGAAAAAAGGAGGTAGGTTTTCTCAGCACTGAAGGGTAGTCTTCAGGAGTTGTCTGTTTTACCTCAAGTCCAGATGAACGAACGGCGAAGTACCTGTGCCAGGCTGAAAAACAAGCTGACCTCCTAGAACAGCTTGATTTTTATTGTTATTTTGTTGTACAATTTGACGCCTCCTGGTGAGGCATGTTTGTTTAGCCCAATTGTATCCCCTATTTCCGGTGGCGTAGAAATTCTTCACTTTTCCGTTCCGCGCGCTACACACAGGACGCTAGCTGGCTGTACATTTTTTGCTTCTCGGTCGTGGCAATATATAGAGAGCACTGTGCTGTTCGTGGTGTTCTGAATTATTGTCACTGGTTAACTCGTCGAATCTAGAGTGAGACTTTGTGGGAGAGTCCCCACACGGATTGCTCAGCATCAATAATCTCGATGTTCCTAACCAATTATCGCGAGGTACCACACCGGCTCTTCGTACTGGGGTCTTCATATTTCGTGAACGAACACCTGCCGAAATGTTTAGTGAACACAAGACCGCACCTCGATTATAAAGCCTATGCTGGACACCGGACACGGTTCCGTTTTAATCATCTCATTTGATCAGTTGTCAAGGCCACGCACGTCTAGTTCGTTCTTGGCTGGTTCCGTATCACTGTAGTAATGCGGACCACCTTTGTACGTTCAAAAGGAGTTCGTGCTTTCTTGATAGAAAAACCTTCCACCTTTATATATATATATATATATATATATATATATATAATTTTAGTGTACTTATTTATTGAACTACCCCTGGCCACTTCTTTCTTATGTTTATCGATGTGGTAATTGAATGTTACAATATTTGTGACCAGCATAAATATCTCATCGTCAATATCGTTTGCCTTGTGAAGGCTACAATAACGATTTTGGACCAGATACGTTTTATGAACCCCATATTTTGGAACCGTACCTACTGAAACAAACTGTGTCAACAACGTCCAATGACAATTGTGCTACCTCTACAGCTCCATCCTTCCAATCTAACCCCGATAGCAATGGGTTTTATTGGTCCTGCTTATTGAACGAGGTAAATTTCCGTGTGTGTTTATCTTAGAATTGCAGGCATTCAGATATCTTGCTCATGAACTACTTATTATATCAAACTTACGCAGAAGCAACAGTTGAGGTGAATCTATAAATGTTCAAATTAGAATGATCTGATAAAGTTAGCAATGCAGTGGAAAAACTAGAGAAGCTAAAATAAACAATTTCAATTCAGTTCAATGACAAAAGCTGACACAAGCTGAACAAAACAAACTAATATAAGCGATAATCATTCGAAAAGAAAAGAAACTGCTTTGTGTTATAGAAAAGTCATTTGCTTTCTTCCACTAGCGTCCACCTGTAGATATAGGGCTATTACAACTCCACGTCTCCGTTGCACTGGTTATCGCGGACATTTGCAACGACTTGCTTCAGGAATTCCTTGCATCACCTGTTGTACGTGCTGTCCACACCCTATACAGTAGGAAGTTGAAGCTGAGTCATAGGGGAATAACTCACCTTGCCATGTAGTTTTTCCGCACCTTCCGCAACGAACAGCAAAACACATTGTAGTCTCTAGTTGAAGGGGGAAATTTTGGACGCAATTTGCTGTTGTTTCCGAACCAGATGTTCTTTAACGTTAACCACCTAGAATTAGTTTTTGAATTACAGCAAAATCGATAATCAGCCGATTGATTTAGTTTGCAGCCACGTGATAATGCGACTGATGAGTTTGGTGTCTGATATGAAAAAATGACGCATTCTGTATTAGATAAGTCCGCAGTTGAACCAGATCTACTGAAAATCTAAAAAATTCATTCTCTTGTTGGTAAACACGATTGTAACTTGTTTTATAACCCTAGTCATTTGGAATCAGTGTAGAATATAGATGAACACTCTTGTCACTTTCTACGTGTTTCTCAACAATTAAATGCATGGATTCAAAGTTAGCGAACCAACGTGAGTATATTTCTGCCCACCGCAAAGAAGATTGTACACAGTATTTCTTCATCATGACGCTAATCACAATATGCTTTTTGAGCCGCAGACTTTTCGCGATGCTAGTTCCGAGGTTCGCACACTCAAGGTTTCCCCAGCCTTATATTAACGCGGATCGGAAGTCTGAGTGAGAAGAGGGTGAATCTACAAACAAACTTTATTTATTGATTTACTCACCGTTCACAAGCGGACTTCAATGCAACAGTTAATGGCACTAAGAAGTCGGACGTGCGAGAACCTTAAAAACAACCGCATGATAGCTTCCAAAGCGGACGGATGTCCAAGGAACTTCAGTCGACCTTCAGAACTTCAACAAGCGTCAGACTGGTTGAGCGGCGTTCCCAACAGTAGTAGCTAAAACATTGTCATCCTAGTGAATGTAGCCTACAGTGGTAAAGATAGTGCGGATTCATTATCTAGCCACGAGTAAAACTGCAATACATACGTCAACACACTAACTTTGATGTTAGTGGCTTGTAGTAAATTTACATTCACAAAGTAATGTGAACAGGTACGGTGGTACTGGCAAGACAACTCTCTGGTTGCAAGGAGTTTAGGATTTTGGGGTCGTCGAAGGTGATCTAACTATACTACCAACTCCATCAATATTTCCAACAGTGAGAAGCAGTTGACTTCATACATCTGAATTTACACACCTCGAGTATATCCTCTAAACATCTCACCCACGTCTTTCTAGATGTAGTCAGCTGAGTACTCTTGCTAGAATGAGTATAAACTGACTAGTGGACATGTACGGTTTACGTTATTGTGTAATAACATTAAACTCTTCTTGATCGTCACTACCGTGGGAATGACATGACAATAATTTCATTCAATTTTCATTCATTTTGCAAAAGTACTCATACCGTTACTAATGCTAATGCGATAGGCGGTACAAAGTACTGTGAGATCATACGAACACCTTTTGTGTTTAATTCCCTGCCCTAACATCTCGGAGTCAACTAGATAATATCCATACAACAATTGGGTGGTTTACAGTATAGTACTGCTAACAAAGTATACTTTTCGGGGAGGCCAGTTGTGACTCCTCCTTAGAAGGGTAACTTTTCATCCCATGGAGTTTATTCGATGTCAGTGCTACACGGTGCAAAACTTGAAGTTACCGTGTTAAAATAGCCAGAATAGTCAGACATCTGTTATTTTTGCTTGGTCTCATCACGACTGCTCTTAATATATTAGAGTTCAATGTATACTAAATCGAAGTGTACTATTGAGAGACCTTGATATGTTGCGGCGATTATGCAGTGATCATATGATGATGAAGGGTTACATGTCGAGGTATGCACATGTCTTTCGGACTCTGTATTGAAATAAAAGAGATCATGGCGTTGAATAATTCACTATTTGCTGTCATGGGCCGCAGTGCTATCATAATGTCAATGTGATTCGGGAACAGAATCTCTGAACTACCGTAAACAGCGTAACTACTGTCTTGTCTTGATTCAAAAGCAAGTTACAGTTGGTAGCACGAAAAGGAAAATTCCATTTAACGGAATCCCTTTCATTTAATTTCTCTTCAATATGCCCCAAAGAAATGTGGTCCTCTTCTTTGTTGTCTCCAGCAGAGGCCCTCTCACATCATATTGTAATTGCGCTTTCTATGAATCAGTAAGCCTATATACTCAGATACTAATCTCTTCTGCATACATACATTTGCAGCGGATCACTGTTGGGAACCATGGTCCGCTTATCACACGAACCACTTGGTCGGGGTGATTCTGGATCATCCAGGGAACTAACCTACTGCCAAAATGAGTATTATACTGACCTCCTTAGTCGGGTGTTGACCACACCTCCACTCGTCATAATGATGAGTGAAAAGTTTTGACAAACGGTGTTTTCTACCTCATGGGTCCTTCCTGAGGCCAACGTTAAGATTAATCCGGTCAGATTCGTCTGCCCGCTTTTTTCTTGCTAAGGACTGTGACCTACTCGGGCTCAAGATGTGATCCGACGTTAGTTCCGGAAGGTTTGTTTCCTCAATCGAGGTAAATTGTCTCATGAAGTTCGTACTTCGCAAGTGTTCCTCGAACAGATGTTTCTTCTTTCAGTGAAGCACTATGCCAGTGTTATCTTTTTAAATATTGAGACTAAATGGTGTGCAGTAAGTTGGCGCCTTTTATGAACGTTAACATTCAATGTGAATTCAACAGCCCATAGAAAGTAATTTTAATTCAAACCCGAGCAAAGCTCAGTCTCATTTTGACACCGTTGAGTAGTACTGTCAATCAGAATCTAATCATCATCATCATCATAGCAGCCATGAGCCTGACCAAAAGGTGCTGTGGCTAGGGCAACCGCTCACCTCAACAGTGACGTGGAATATCCTAGAAGAAGAAAGTTACTGGGGCGGTTGAGAATTAATAAAAGAAGACTAGCCGGAAGAACTAGAAATGGTATGGATACAGGTACGCCATTGACTGCGACACATCGCCATCTCGGATAGCGTCTCT
>LUCH01005893.1:11015-39327 GCA_013368495.1 Paragonimus heterotremus | reverse complement strand
TTTCAGTGTACGCTCTCGAGTCTCGTGTTCTGATTCCGCACGGTTGGACGGGTTATAACAGTATCGTAACCTACGTTCCAATCGTATGATCCAACTTTCAGTCTAATACGGAACCTCGAAGGCAACTTTATTACCATCCATCTAACGAAAGTCGAAACCGAATGTACTTGGAGAGCTCTGCTGTCTTGCACAGCCTCCAACTGTGATTCTATGGGATTTGTAGTCCCGATGCTACCACCAGCTAAACTAATGCTACAGTCGTTTATCATAGAAAACATGAAATGGCGCGAGATTGCAGACGATGCAGAGGTGACTGAATGGCGTAGCTGTCCGTTCGTCAGAACGAGTGTGAATTCTGTGTCCATTTATACAAAGGATATTCGCAGCTGTGTATGAGACCGCATTGTTTCTCAGATTCTTAAGAGCTGATTTATGGAGCAGCACAAGGGTGGAAAACGATTAAATGTGTGTTCTGTCTTGGTAAGGAAGTCACATGTGTAGCCCAATAAATGGGTCACGGTTCATTGTTTGGAATTACCGGCTGCAATTCTTTCTATCTGTCTAGCCACTCGGGCTATTGAACAACATAAATTGAAAACCAGCCCAACCGTTCGGGAGGATTAGATCGTCTTGCATCGTGTTCGTTCTACAATCAACCCCATTTGTAACAAATCGGTTGTCAGCAATATACCATTGCTCATCTCCGGTAGAGTGTAGAAATGTTGAGAGATCGAGTTAAGCGTCCAGAGGAATGCGCGAATGTGATGAACGAAGGTTAAAACGATAATTTTTTTTTGCGGAAAGAGTCAGAATGATCAATTTTACCAAAGGAAATAGATGACTTTCTGACAGAATGTTTTGCACACTCCTTAGGAAAGATCTGTTATTTTTTGGAGCGTGGCATCTCACAAATCGGCTGAACTGATCCTTGCCGTCATACGATGTGAAACATCCCATTCTCTTACCACCCGAAAATTTTACAGTTTGTCTACTTAATCCAGCTTATCATAAAAAATGGGCACGTTGGAACGTCTTATGAGCTGCCAGGAATTCACCCACAGCCCTGGATTTTGTGAGCACCTTCGATAATTTGCAGTATATTGCAGAACTGTGCAGCGTCGGATTTCGAATACTGAACCGCACGGTTAGCAGATAGCATCCATAGTTGGAGATCGCTTTCTCGGCCTTCCAGCCGGTATTCACATCCATGGGCACTGAGTATTTCGATCCTTTATTCATCGAACACAGGTGAACAAAAAGATCACTTGAATGTATATTCACCTGCCTTACAGAGTGTAAGGGCAGTTGTACTCAAAAGTGACACGAGTCATGGACACAGATCTACCGTATACATTCTACCGGACGTAACGATCCATCGAGGATCTACAGCGACGATGAATTGAAATCTACAGAGGCTGAGGCAGAACCGAAAGACACTAGTAATGCATGGGATTGAGACAAAACAAATTGCTACCTCATAGAAAAACTGCGAGTGTATTCGCCTTAAGGCGTACATCGTGGTGGCACAGGAGAGCTTCTGACACGCACGATGAGAGAGATAGTCCGATTGACTACAGCTGATCGACTTCTATATTGTGAAGTTCTATAAACCGTAACGACTATTAATTCAAAATTTCGGTTAACCGGATGAATTCGAAACGCTTTGCTCGGACCAATGATTGATTCTAGTTAGCGAGAAGTCCATGGAGTCGAAGGAGGCGAATTTCATATCATTTGAGTAAACCTTGGTGAAAAGTGCGTCACTTACCTAATGAATTCTACAGACAGGGATGAGAGGTTATCTACCAACATTCAAAAAAACGGCAGAAGTGGCACGAGAGAAATTGAGACTTGAAGACAGAAGGCCTATTCTTAGTTGCGATATTCGCGAGTCAAGAGGTTTGTGACCAAAGAGCAGTATAGAAGAAACGAACAGAGAATATGGCGGAGTTACTGTTAAGGCGTCCATTTCTTTGTCCTTGAGAAAAAATAGGTTGGCTTTGTCCTAATTAGCGGACCTGTTCAGAGGCTGAGAGGTGACTTTAGTTAATTTTTACCCGTCTGACTTTTTATTCCGCTATGCCCATTAGTAACCCTAACTATTTTTTCCGGTAAATGGCCCTATTTTTATGATTCGGGAATGTTCTTACGGCCACTGTGCACCCTATAAGTACTTTGTCTTTGTCGTCTTGGTCGCACACGTTTTGGGGCGGAATAAAGCTCTTTTTTTGTACGCGTCTTTTGGTTTCCCTTGGGAACAAAATCACGGGACAGTTGCGGTACTTTTCGAGACCGAGATTTTCGTGTTAAGTATTGCCGGGAAGAGAATCCAAATTCTGCCAAGTGCACTACGATATTAAGGACGAACCAGCGTGTCGTTTGGGAGGGTTTACAATAGTTACCAGAAAAGCCATTATGAGGACACTCAAAGGAAGATTTGGAAAATGTATTTAGCAGATTTCTCTATTGGAAGGGACTTTAGGCAAAGAGAATTCACGGGAACCGGTGAATGCTACAGCGACTGTTTATTCTACTAACACACTTACAGTAGTATACTTTTACCGCTAAAGTTAACGTGACGCGACAGTTCGCTTTATCCTGTTTCAAATATCCAGAGGCTCTAAACTGGTCGCAAACAAACGGACTGTATCCCACTTTGTTAGTTACATTCGTTTCCCCGCCATCATAACTGATCACGATCATGACTGATCGTAGGAATCACAGTGACGGAGTACATAGCTTACTGCCCGAATTAACTGGACAATTTACAACATACCTGCGATACACTATCATGTACCTCATCAATGCAGAAACAAGGCATGTTGCGATATGTTAACATTTCGTTTACTCTCACCAATCGCACGAACAGAGACAGAGAGGGTACGGACACGTATACAATCACATCACGTATTATGTCATCACCACCACGGCAATCTTCTGGGTTGCTTCAACCACTTTGTGCACATAGCGCCGGCTGGTGAGCTCTGATCAACATGGTTTCGCTAAAGGCCAGTAGCTTCGGGTTGTGTTGACGTAACCATGTTTTGAATGATCTAAGTGGGTCAACCTGGTGACCTGTTATCATGAGGTATCTGGCAATCGATGATGCGGAGCTTCGAGTAACAGATGCACTGGTTTCAGGTTGTTGTGTCATGAGCTGTTTTAAGCAGTATGGAGCATGTGCCGCCACTCGCTGAGATAGCTGTCGGTCTGCTCTGCCTATGTAAACGTCACCACAACCACGAGTGAACTGACAGACAACGTGAGAGACAGAATGGTCAGACAGACTGCGTTCGCGATTGTGTAGGACGAGTCCTTTGGTGGTTTGAACCAAGCATAATTAGCGGCCGCATAGGTACGAATTAGAGCACATTACAATTTGTGCTTGACGTCGTTTGCCTCTGAATTGCAAAAATAGAGATATATCTTTCTTTCGAATTGTTTGTACTAGCTCATTGCATTTGTTCGTCCTGCTGTGAATGTCTATGAACTTTTCGGAATATCTGTTTACCAACAACGTTTTTCTCAGCACTTCGTATTCCATCTGCAGTTTACCATGTGTGCAAATATGCGTGGCCCTATGAAATAGAGTTTTGACCAACTCCACTTGCATGTTATGGGGGCAAAGCTGAAGAACTGGAGATATTGTCCACCTCTTGTTGTTTTGCGATGGACCGATCGTCGTAATGTTCCATCTCCACACCTAGTGATGAGTAAATCTAAGAAAGCTAAACTGCCGTTTGATTCCCTTTCGTCGGACAAGGATAGGTTCGGATGAATAGAGTTAAGAAGATTGAAAAATTAATCAAAAAGGGGGAGTGTCCGTAAAATCAAAATATCAACAAAATAACGTTTGTACAATAAAGCTGTGGCAATATTATCTGACATTGGTCGTTCACTCATTCCCAAGAAGATGTCGGGCTAATGCCTATTTCAAAGAGAAGCACCACACATACGTTTCACTCTTGTTGGAATTCGTCAGTAGTGTATGCTTTTGCCATGGTCAGAATTATAACTGCACCTATGCTTCCATGAGGTAACCATGTTGATCACTACGCCATTGACATCACATTAGGCACGACCTTGTAACACACTAAAATACCTGTTACAATAAGGCTTTTTTTCTCCGGACCCTGAGGCGAACAGTGTGGAGTGGTGAGATAACACACAGTGTATTAGTGACTTTATCCTCCTTCACCTCATCGTAATTCGTCAATTGCTTACGACCACCGGTATTCGCTTGCCATGTGATGCCATGTTGTTTGTGGGGTTTCTAATCTCTCTGTATGATATGCATGTTCAAATACACGTGTCTACCTCAACAGCTGAGGATGAAATTAATCAATTTGAATTAAATGTACGTTTAGCAACTACAAAGCACAAAATAGCAGATTGTTTTAAAACTTCTAATGATGACAGTACCAGTCTGGTTCTGTAAAAACGACAGCAACAGTACCGCAGGTCAACACTTATAACGTTGCGTTGTTAAGTGAGTACAGGACCTCCTCGTTACTTCTCAAGTATTCGATTGCTTCACTGGATAATGATAATAAGGTAGTCTATCACAATGATATGCGTCATGTGATCAAACGATCAAATGGCAAAATAGTGCGAATTCGTGACTGGTTTCTATGGTACGGATGCCTTAACAATACATCCCCCGGTGATTTGAACACCAACTGTACGAAATATAATTAACCAAAAACAAACTGCCTCGGCACTGCAGTTGGAAACCGTTCCCTATCATACTACATAACACATGATTAGTCAAACTTTCTGGGAGAAAAAAATGAGGAAACTGTGATATAAACATTGTGGATGTAGTGCCACTAGTAGTCTAAAGAGAAACTAAAAAAACAGACCGAGCAGTCGGGTAAGAACTTACTCAGTAGTCAACTGCAACATTGAATCTGATGTGGTTGCTATGCCTTCCTGTTCAGTAGCGCCCAGAATACTCAACTGCATCACTCGCGCCATATTTTCGGTCAGTGTGGGTACTGCGCCAAGGACGGATCGACGCAATGCATCCTGTCGTGTCGATGCGGTCAGAGAGAAGTCAGTAAGAGGTAAAGCAGCGGTGCCCAGGTGCATCAAACAAATGGAACAACGTGGTAAAGGCTTCCGACATCGTTGACAGATGGTGTGCTTACCACCGCCACCGTGCATCTGCAAACTGCGCGAAGATGAAGCGGTGGACACCATGGCCGTGCAATCCATAGTGCCCGAGGATCCAACAGTGCCACTGCCTACGGAGGTTAGACTGGCCCTGGGCTGTGGACCCAGTCGCCAACCGCAGAACCCACAGGCGACGAATACCTAAAATAAAAGAGAGAAATATAATAGGATATAGGAAGAACAAACCAAAAAGAGGTGCCTCTCGTACTACATTTCCGCTCAAAGCTTTCGAATACACTAACATTACAGTAATGCATGAGTAGCATTGAGCACACCAAGTCAGACGACTCGTGAAAGTTTATGGGAAACACGCCAACGACCGAGCATCGAAGACATGTGAGCCTTCAGTTTTTGCACCACAGAGTATACTTGCCACGTAACACACTAGGTTATATAAGGAATGGATAGCGTTAAGTTCCCTCAACTCAGATAAAAAGCAGCTGGGATAACTGATCTAGGACCAAAGACTGTGTGGTTCGCAACAGGACATCGCTGTAATGGAGTTAGCACGTTTGACTGCAAACACGGAATCAATGATTCAGGTAGGTGTTGAGAAGACGATTGACAAGAAATGCCAGACAGATCCGGTACCTAGAACAAACCACAAATAGATCGAATTAAAAGACACGGTTGGAAGATTAAATCGCTCGCTATTTAATTTTTGACCCCGATTACATCGTAATCGAAAATTGTAAAACAAAAATGAGGGAAAACGCTAAATACTTATCATAAGACTACAAAAAGATTCCGAGCCTAACGGTTAAACAGGAAAGTAGTGAGACGTAAATCGTAAAACCCGATGTCTATATTCGGGCCTTCCATATCAAGATGCTCACACTTTCTGAACATATAGCCGAACGGCTAGTGAGACTAATACGGCCTTTTAATCTTCTATTACTGTTTTAATAAGTACCCACACTTCATAATGATCTCAGTCAAATATGTGCGATGTTCACCCAGTTGGGAATGAACAGGCACCTTCTCTTTCAAC
Organism: Paragonimus heterotremus; assembly: GCA_013368495.1. Taxonomy (NCBI): domain Eukaryota; kingdom Metazoa; phylum Platyhelminthes; class Trematoda; order Plagiorchiida; family Troglotrematidae; genus Paragonimus; species Paragonimus heterotremus. The sequence continues at coordinate 33,161 of LUCH01005893.1, read as the reverse complement.
GCTACTAAACAGTAACTCAAGGAGATGTGACTTGTAGTCAGTCATACGAATTCATTAATATAGTGCGTGCAACGGACAACGTTTTCACACTCAACAGCAGGATGTGCCATACAACACTGTGTGGGCTCGCATGCATTGCTAAGTAACCCAAACATAGGATGCACGAGAACCTTGGTTAAACTGAACTGAAACAAACGGCTGGTAGTGGCGTCGTTTAGGATGTGCGAACACGAGCAACCCGAATATCTTAGCCATTTCACGTTACCTGGTTCACTGGAGCGATCAGATTCACACTGAGACGAGGCCTGTTGGCAGACCGATGAGGTGTCCCCAACAGCACCTCATGTACAGCGGTTTTTGAATTCTCTCTTAAAGTCCCGCTTGGTCCCAAATCACCAACGGGGCTGGATGCGGCGTTCGAACCTGGGGTGGGTGATTGTGGTGAACAGCTGGTAGTCGTTGGGTTGACACTGGTTGACTTGGAATGACTTGTGGAAGAGGTCAGGTAGTCGGACATAAGTGATACTTTGTTAGCAATATCAAAGTCAGCTCGACAGAACCACATGCGCCACTGATCGAGCAAGTCGCGATAACTATGGGGAAAACGAATCAGGGAAAGTAAATGATGAACAGAGGCGCCTGGATGGAAAGACCGCCTACAGACAGTTCACACTTTGACATATCGTTTACATTAAACCGATTCTAAATCTCTCTGTATACGTTATAATTCAGTACACAACCAAAGCATATTCAGAATGGATGAAGACAGATCATGGCTCTTAATATTCTGAGCTATTGGATTTCGAGCATTGAGCCCGCACAGATCATGCGTACAAATACACATTGGCGGACAAAACAAACGGTCAGCGTCAATAAAAATCAACCGGTCGACTTTGGGCTGATATGAAATATGACACGGCTCTAGATTTCGACTTAATGTATTTGCATCGACCTGTATCCGCTTCACGATTTATTCTTCGACTAACTGATTCTTGCGATAGCCTGCAGTATCTGAGACTCCCCCCTTAGATTGGACACCGTATCCGGGGTATCGTAGAGAGATGAACATAAAAAATAACATTGTAAACGATAGGAATTCACTCTGTAAAAGGCGTTGTTTTCGTTGTGAAAAGGCCCAAACTTCCGTATACTGTTGCATCAATCGGGCAAAACATTGTCGTCTTGAAATATCCAGTCACGCTGAACAGGGAGTATTGAAAGCAAGTGTTCTTGCAGTAAGTTCTTGTAGTTCAAACCACTGGGGGTGTGATCTATGAAAGTAAACCCATTCCTCCCAGCCGAGCAGAAAACAGCTGATGCATGGACGCAATCAGCTTTATGTTTATGCCATCGTTAGATCGTTCACTACTTGATTTCACTGCATACCCTCCGATCTAACATTCTGTGGTGAAACTACTATTTACTGATCCACAATCCTTGTTCCAATCAACCGTCAGATTTCAGCCTTCGACGGTCGAAGCGCCGGGTGCGACTGAATTTTGCTGGGCTAAGTAAACTGAACGGTATTTAATAAAGGTCACATAACTGATGGATGTTAAGAAATAAGTAACAACCATGATTACAAATTGTCGCATTCAATCTGAACGAGTGGCTATTCAGACAATGCGTATGTAAAGGCGCAGCGAATTACGAGCGAGGAATGGGTTTTTAATGTCAAACTCCAGCTGATGTTTATTTTGTCGTCCAACAGTGTATGTGACCCAGACATAAGTAATAACATGACAGGTGAAGATCTACAAAAATCAGTTGCCAAATTTAAAACTACAGACAGTCGAGAGTAACTTTGACAACCGGTCAGATCAACTGATGCAATACGTCAACAAAGCGTGCTGAAGTACGGGCTTGGTCGCTACCTGGTAACAGTTTAAATGATGCGGACGCGCAAGAGATGATGCACACGTGAGTCAGCTGACAGGTCAAATTACAATGATGGACAGCAACTAACCTACTAACACAAATGAAGTCAAATGGTTTTGGCATTCGGGTTAACACGTTTTTAATAAATTGATTGGGAAGAACACGATGTTACGAGCAAGGTGTATTACTCTACGTTACAATCACCTCGGGTGGCCTTCTTCAAGAATATCGTAATGAAAATCGCATTAACAAACATATATTGTTAACATGGTTTGATTAGAATACGCCTTAGAAATACCACCCGAGGTGGTTAAAGGGTGGAGTAGTATGATTGGCTCGTAACGTTGTGTTCTTCTCAATCCATCTATTAACAACTAACCCTCTATTCACGTGTACGAACAATTAACTAGTAAATTGTAACAAAAGGTTGCTGATGCCAAGAAAGCTAAGGCAAGCCGAGCAAAAACGTTTGCAAATCGCTTCACAAGCGTAAGAAGGATGAAGTTAACCAGCTATGTTACCACTGAACCCAAGCAGCAATCCGAATCCCACCCAAAGTGAGGAGAAGCGGCGCCTCCTTCTCCATAACTGCTCCGCGTCCGGATGACCGTCCGATCTTCTCTTCCACCACTGCTGCTGCTGCAATCGCGGCGACGTTTCGAGTTCCGGAAAGCTCAGAACGTCTTGAGCCGCAATCCATAGACCGGGAGTTGGACGTGTTCGAACTGCAACATAACTGACAGGCGCGCAAACCAACAACAGCGGCAGTCTGTACGTCACCGGTTAGATCTACGTAGTTCTGGACCAGGGAGATAAATTCTGTTGAAGCAATGCCGGTCAATAGAACTGCCTCCAAACGACCAGCCAGAACCATTTGGTCACAAGTGTTTTTAACAAAAGTGAGAAGCTATGCAAAATAGGTGATAGAAAAGAACAGCGATGATGCGACGGTACAGATAACTATCTTTGTGCGTATAAATTTGTAACCTCAAACATGTTCTGACAGACAGTGGATGTGTTTCGGCATCTATTTTCGACCCAATGCCCCAAGACCGACTTCGTCATTTCTTCGGCTCATTGGGTAGCAATAAACAGACACACATCCAAAGTAACACTAACCTTAGTGCCACCAAGCGGAGCTCTTATATAAAAGTTAGACTCTCGCAATCATACCAAGTATACAGGAATCAATGGACGGAGTATATACCAGTTATATAAAAAAAATTTCGCTTGAAAATAAGTCGAAACATGCAATTCAAATGATGAATATGTAAGACAGTATGTTGGCGCCATCCCTGTTTCTGACTGTAATTTCTGTGCATTACGTGGTGGGACTCTGGCTCCCGGTTGTTAATATTTTCCTCCCTTTCAGATCGACATGTGCGTCCTTTGTTCTTAAAGGACACATACTCTCGTTAGCTTCAAACCGATGTACATTCCAAGCACACCAGCTAAACATATAGCGGGTAGAGTGCGTAGAAAAATCATACGGTTTTGTGTTATTTTTTACTTTCTCAGACAATATTCAGTTTAATAGGCTCATTTTTAATAGACGCACCTACAAATTAGAAACAACGGTTGACATGCATCTAGTAAGTGAACAAGAAGTAAATCAACAATACTGACAAAACGGATGCGGAATAATTATAACATAATTTTCGTAAGTACTTTTTCAAGAAACAATCACAAAGTAAATTTCTTGCACTAAACTATTGGCGTTCAGTAAAACTTTACGACCTCGTTACTTCATCACATGTCTGTGAATGAAAGTGATCCATGCTGGGTATACGTTCTTCACTGTGAGTTAACTGAGTGGGACTCACAAATTAATCGATACCCAAAGCTAGTGATCTGTGTTTCACTACTGTGAGTTCAATCATGTCACAGGGCATTCAGCTCTCAGAGAAGGAGACAGAGATGATACCGGTCTTGATAATGAAGCGGATAATTTTTGGGGACAGCACGTCCGGCGTTTGAGTGGACTTAAAATAGCTGTTCTAGTATACGTGTTGAACCCACTACATATTGCGACCAAGGAAGCCGAATACTGGATCTAACCAGTGTAAAAGGATATCAGTTTGTTCTACTTCGAATGTAATAGAAAACGTTCCTCAACCAGAGAGGTCACTGGAACTGGAAGTGCAACAACTATTCGACAAAATACCACCACCACCACCACCCCAATTTATCGAGGGCTGTTGCATATGTTCTTATTCACTGAAGCAGGCAAACCTAACATTCACTGCAGTGAGCAGAACACTATGTTTCTCCGAGTTGTAGCCGGAACACACCTCTCACTTTTGAAGAACAGGAGTTTAACCTGAAATGTTTGAAGGCTTGCTGTTCTACTGGTATAACTTACGGAGGATACAGAAATGTTCCACTTCTCATAAATACAAAGATGGATTGTTGATGGTCCAGAGGAAGATCTTCAACTGAAGGAGCAACCGTGTAAACGATAGTGGACGGAACACAAGTGTCAACCTCATAGATTAATGCACTTGATACACATTTTTCGTTTTTCGCTGGTCGGGTGCATCGTTAAAAGTTAATTTTCCAACATGCTAACGCTTCCATGCAAATATGTCCGCTACTTAGATAGTGGATTTTGTGTGAAAATATTTGATGTTTAGATTGAATAGTATGAAATCATGATCTGAAATCCATAGACAAATTATCATCATCATCAACATAACAGCCATGAGTCTGACCAAAAGGTACTGTGACTCGGGCCGCCGCTCACCTCAACAGTGACGTGGAATATCCTGGGAGAAAACGTTACAAAGAAAGTTGAAAATTATTAAAAGAAGACTAAGCGGAAGAACTAGAAATGTTATGGATACAAGTAGGCCATTGGCTGCGACACATCGCAATCTCGGATAGCGTCTCTAACCAGTGGTTTGAGTGATCACGAGGACCCCATCCAGGCAGGCGACACCTACCCACTTTGCTCAATGAATCAGTCAGGGACCACGTTTATGCTTGATCACCATGTGGTTTCATCCAACTGTTGGTAGTCTCAGTATATAATGCCCGGTACGGTAAACGATCAGATGGCATACGGAGTACGTGACCCAAACATCGCAAGCTATATACCGTGATTAATTAACCAACTGATTGCACATCCCGAGCATTCCGGAATACGCGCCGGCGAACGGTCACATTGCTCACGCGATTAGTCCACTTAATGTGGGCTATTTAGCGGAGACAACGATGGTCAAACACAGCAAGCCTGCTGATATCTTCTTTGGGAACAGACCACGTTCCCGAACCATAAAACAAAATGGAACGCACATAGGCATTACATACCCTTCCTTTCAGCGACAACCGGGCTTCTTTTCGACGCCACAGATAACGCAGTTTGGCAAAAGCAACTCATGCCTTTGCTATCCTCGCCGATATCTCATCAGCAATATTAGAGGCTGACGAGATGGTGCTACCCAAGTATGTGAAACTGTTCACAGTCTCAAGCGAATTATCTGCAATGAAGAAGGTAGGAGTGTAAATGCCCCAGTCTTGAAGCAACACTTTGCAGTTTGAAGGTGCAAAGCGCATTCCATACAAACCAGCCCGGTCGCTCAACTTGTCCAGCATGGTCTGCATGTTATAGACAAGTTATAGTGTATAACCATAAGAAAACCGTACGAAGTGGGCAAAATTTCCATCAAAAAGAGAAGGTTGAGAGTAAACTTCCGTAAGAACGCTGAAAATTGACAGTTGGACATTAAACTCTTGAAGAACAGTATGCAATGAATATCTACCTCACTTTCAAAAGAAGCGGAATGCATATGCTTCATCAACTTTGTAAATCTTGGTAGTGGATGCTACTTTATAAATTGATGCAACATTTATTTCGCACTCACTATGAGTTTATGGTTACTGGATTAAGTGCTGTGTTTTGAACCTCCACATACATTCTTAAAAGAATAGAACTTTGTAAGTTGAATAGTGACCTAAACAACGCGATCTTATATAACTATTTCGAGTATTATAGGTTGCAGCATATATGAGCACTAGTATGAACATGAGTTTATGTGCGAACCCCCTGCTTGAAGCAAAAAAATGTCAAAGTTAGATGGTTAGAATGAGACAGCTTATACGTGTGCATACACCATGTTTTGTTTGATAACAACACTTGGAAGTACAGCAGATTTTTGTTTGATACTAACAATGTATAGACGACCGCATATAATGTCGATAAACATTGATAATAGGGGCTAGTCCTAAATCTCGACAGCAAGACGTTTTGTCACACAATAAACTTTTTCTCTAATTCATATTAACATCCAATAATGAGCATTCTAGATTGCATCTGTGTCCACTTCAAGAATTCAAATTCTACTGTTTTTGTTTCAAGTGTTTCGAGTTTGAAATGTAAAACAATACACAGCACTGTAAAAAGTGCCCTAAAGGGAACTTGTAAAAGTGACTATTGTTCTAGATTATGAATTGCCTTTGTGGAAAAGCAGCAAATTCGCAGGAATGTAGCATTAAGATTGACTACACGGCATCAAGTTTAGCAAACAAAGTTCCATTTAAGTAGGAACAGTTATGCGAAACCGAATATTGTATTACTTACATAATGTTGATTCATTTCTGTTTGACAGCAGAAGTGCCAATGATGGCAACCATCATGAGAGTGTTTCCTGGTTGTGGTCCGTTTATCGCCGGTAAGCCCGCCCAATTCGACTTTTAAAACTAGGCGCTCTTTTAGAAGACTCAACAGAGGTTGTAGAAATAGACGGAACTATGCTCGTTTAATCTAAATATACCCGATACATCTTTTTAATAGTTTTGTATAACTGCAAATAGCTAAACGTATTTAGCTAAAATACCCATAGAGAGCCCCAAATCATCCGCTATGTGCTCGTACCATGCATCGGGGATCGGTGAGACTGTGTGCATAATGGAGTGTGGGATAAAAACAGGCGATGGGACCAGCTGCGTCGTGCATACAACGGTACACACACGCACACACACACACACACAGAGTTCACGTTTTAGTCGTCGTTACCTCATTAGTATTGAAGGGACCGGATACCTAAAATCATGTTGGTTAAGCAAAACTTGCTAAGCGTCTACAGTCGTCAACACGCCTTAGCTAAATCTAACAGCCACGTGCGGAAGCGATTAACTAACCAACCAAGTGACAAAGAAGTGGCTTTGACCAGACATTCGATGTGCAGTTAAAAGTCTTTTCTATGACTTGGTGGAAAGCAAATCGGCAGGTGATACAATCAAATGAGGATGTGATGGTTCTCTGCGTGTTAATCGGTTGATTCATCGATATCAGTCGTACCAAACTTCCTCTGAACCGTTGACAGTTCTCCTGCTTTTGAAATGATGCGGTAACCTCGCATTAATCTCAATCGGTCGAACTAAGCCTCTAACTATAAGCAGTCAAATATGGTTATTGTAATGTCAGTGGAGTGGTGGACAATCTATGTTTGCCTCGTAAGCATGAGGGCCTGAGTTTATCTCTCGGACCAAAACAAAATATGCACCACTGTCGAGTTTTAACGCCAGCAAAATCCACAACTGAGGCTTTCTCTCACAGTAGACCGGTTGGAAAGCTCATCGCACTGTGAAAGCCATGGGCGAATGTGAGAAGTGTTCAATACGGGGCAGCGTGAAAAATTAATAAATTTAGAGTCAAGTGAGAACTATATGATACAATTAAATTTCGTATAAGAATCGTTAAAAAGCAGCTAACAGATTCAAGCGGTAGAAAACAATAAATATGTAACAAAAAATGAGCAGATAGTAGAGTACTCCCGGTCGAATGGAAATCATATTGACAATTTCAGAGATAATCTACACACTGAATAGATTCCGAGAAAATTCAGGTGTTACAAAAGGACAGAATCCCAACAAACACTGAGGAATAATCGTCATCACGATCATCACCAATACCAGCCATAAACATGACCGAAGGGTATTGCAGCCTGAGCGGCTGCTCCCATAAACAGTTATTTGGAATAGCCTAGAGGAAGAAACGCTGCTGAAAAAGTTGGCGTAGTAATGATAATAACAAGTGGTGATATGAGTGGTAATAAAAGACTAAGCGGAAGAACTAGAGATTGTATGAATGCAGGAACACCACTGCCTGTGGCACATCACCATCTCAGATACCGTTTCCAACCAATGATTTGAGCGATCACGAGGACTTCAGTCAGGCAAGTGACACCTACCCACTTTGCTCAATGAATCAGTCAGGGACCACGTTTATGCTTGATCACCATGTGGTTTCATCCAACTGTTGGTAGTCTCAGTATATAATGCTCGATGGAGCAAACGATCAGATGACATACGGAACACATGACCCAACCATCACATGCTGTGCAATGCGACTGGTCGACGAAATGATCGCACATCCTGCGTGTTCCGGTATGCACACCGACGAACAGTTGTGGTAATCACGCCATCAGTCCACTTGATATGGACTGATTGTCGGAGACAATGATGATCAAACAAAGCAAGTCTACTTACACTTTCGTTGCAAACAGGCCACGTTTCTGAACCGCAGAGCAAAATAGGACGTACGCGAACGTAATATACCCCTCCTATTAGCTACAATCGAACATCTTTTCGATGCCACAGATGAAGCAGTTTGGCAAAGGCAACTTGTGACTTTGCTATCCTCTCTGATGTCTCATCAGCCATGTTCCAGGCCGACGATATAGTGCTACTCAAGTATGTGAAGGTGTCCACAGTCCCACAAAGTGGATTGCTTGCAATAAGGAAGGGTAAGAATGTCCTAGTTTTGAATAAGTAATCTGTACTTTGAAGATGCAAACCGCATTTCATACAACCATCTTGGTCAGTATGATCTGAGGAATAATAGCAAAACGAAATTCCGGTGATAAGGTTGTTTAGATATCAACAAGGATATCGATAATACTCGCCGTCAATGCAGTCCGTATAACAACCGACTAAACGACCATTTGTGTGGAACTGACAACGAATAAATAATCACAGTTTCACCAATTTATGCCAATATACGGCTATTGTGAACAATCGGCAATTCACTAAACAAGGCTACATATGAGCAACCATTTTATTGTGAATTCACAGGAAAAATAAATAACCTAGGTACATTGGAAAAGTCCCATTCTTCAAATACATACAGCTCAGCTTAATAACGACAGCATTTACACCACTGAACTCAATTCGTCCTTCGACGACACCAGTAAGGGAACGCTTGAGCACAGGAGACGAATACGACTCACAGCTCATAACGGTGACTGAGTGCATATTTCTTTGTCAACACACTAGCTGTCCGTCTGGTGTAGAACGCACATAATTCACTGAGGCAAAATCGGTTCTGTAGGTTCAACTGATAGTGGAGCACCCGTGTTGACATACGACCGTTCACATACAAAAAAGCTCAACAAGGCGATTGTCGGCCTACGTCATACTTGAAGTCATTCGATAGCAGGGCAAAACTGATAAGTTAACTTAAACTTTAACAAGTAGTCAGTCAAAAGCTGATGTACACTCAAAAACACTCACTTCATTATCGTCCAGGTAAAGACAGGCGAAAGCAAGTCGGTCACTCAATCGCAGGTCTTCGTTATACTGTTGGGAACGACAGGAGATTGATGAATAAGTAGAATAGAAAAAGCGAAGGAATACAATAGGTCATAACAGTAGTCCCAACAACTCGATCATCAATCTTGGTCACAACAGTGACCTGATCAATACAACAAAGGTAAATGACAATCCAAAAATTAAGCAACAGTTTTAACAAAACATTTGAAGGGTATGTCATAAAATTCAGAGGAGTGCGTCAGTGAGTTCATTTTTCTGTCTGCAACCGCCTCCTTCCTCGAGAAAACGATTTTATCCAGTCGTAATGGGCGGAACTGTTCAGAACAGTCGAAAGGTAACCTTGGCTATTTTTCATCTATCCGACCTTTATCCCGCTATGCTTATTGGTGGCTTAGTGACCTTAACTATTACTTGCGGTAATCGTCCTTCGATTTTCTGACTCCAGAATGTTTGTACGTCGCAATACACTGTATAAATACTTTGTAATTTTCTCCCTGTCGCACACGTTGTTGGAGCGGAACAAAGTTGCTTTTTGCACCCGTCTTTTGGTTTGTCTTGGGAGCAATTACATGGACAGTCGCGCTATTTTCGTGACCAAGATTTTCCATGTTAACTATTACGAGGAGGAGAATCCGACTTCTGTCAAGCGCACTATTATCTTGTGGACGAACCGGCGTATTATTTCGAGAGTTTATAATAGAGGGTATAATTTCATTCAGTGTGATAGCTGGGCACTAAAAATGTGAACCTAGACGAACAGATATCTCTGATAAGAAACGCAGTGAAGGAACCTTTCCAAGAAACGTTGGGAGAACATCCAACTAAACAACTCATATCAACTATTACAGCTGTGAATGCCCGGGTTCATAGTGCCTCCGCCCAAGTGCATGCTTTCGGGAGGGGAAGCTGAAGTTCTTAATTTTGATATTAAGATCTTTGCTACTTATTACTTGTAAGTAGCCCAAGATAATTAAGTTTACTAGTTGTCGCGATTCCCATGAAGTAATTGATCTGCATCGGGCAGACACCCGAGGGTGACAAAGATGCACAGTTTGAAACACGACACAATCTTGTTAATGTAGTCCACGAATATGTGGATGCTGTAATTTTAAAAAACCAACACTGGAGAATCAAGGGCTATCAATAACAGAAACAGTAGCTACACGTTGTTGACACGGGAAAGTTTGACTCAGGAAGATTCCGCTAATCCCGTCGCTTTCGGTCAGAAATTCACCAAAAACGGATATATTTTCGAGATCTCAAAAAAGCACTAATGCATATTCCCACTTAATTGCGGGCAAAACAAATTGACGTGAATATCGCATTTTTTCGGAATACCAATTACAAAACTGTGAATCCTCAATCTTTAACGATTCAACTATTAATCATATGGCTCCTTTACTTTCGTTTTGCTATATTACTTGGAACCTTTTATTAAGTGTCAACGAACCCTCTCTGCAGGCAGACGTTCGCATGATTCTAACCATGCTCAGTTGGTTCAGTGAAGACAGTAACTTCAACCTAACTGTTAAATCCTAAACACGGGGTTATCGATTTGGATAGAACAGTGATTCTGTGCAGTCTCCTTTCGAAATGATCAGGCAAGTTGAACACTATTCACACAAGGTTGTGGTTGAGCGTTTGAACTATTCGGTCATACCTACTGTGAGGTTGCTGGCGTTGTGGTTAACACGCTAGTCTCACAAGCACGAGAGTCAGAGTGCAAACCCCGATCCGAACAAGGATATGCACTACTGATGAGCTCTAATAAGAGCGAAACTCGAGTCTCGTACTTCCTTTCGATGTGGGCTAGCCGAAAGGCTCATCGGAATGCGAAGGCTACGATCAAGTGTGGATGGTGTTCAATTTTGAAATGTCTTAGTTCACCTGCGGGAATATAACTACAACAGAACGAGGAGCTCAACTTGTGAAGATGAATGTAAGACATTGGAAAGACAGCAGTTTTGAGTAAGGCCAATTAGTCAACACAGCAGAAAACAAATGCAGTTGAGACAATGAAGCAGTCAAACACAAAATGAATGGATCCACACATGTGACAATGACAGGTTCAATACGCGCGCGTCGAATGTGATAGACGGAAGTCTCGTATCAGGACACATAGCCGTTTCGAGTTTTCTCAGAGGTTATAAGTATGGAACAAGGTCGACAAGTGTGCCGCAATCTTTGTCATGTGCAGGAAGATCAAATGCTTGTTCTATGGAAAATGTGAGGGAGATTCACAATAGATTAAGGACCACTGTAGTTGTAGACACCAGTCTAACAGAAGTACAGAGTGACAATAAGGACCATTAACCATGTGCTAGTTGTTTTCGCGCATCTGATACTGTTGACAACAACTCAGAAATCATAAGAAGACCGCGGCTTTTGTCATCGACCGTAAACAACAAAGCCAGTAAGTAATCAGCATTCAACACTTGAAGAACATGCACAGATAAAAAATTCTGAAACATAGTGAGATATTGTTGACTGATCGTCGGAAACCGGAGTTGTTTGTTCAACAAAATAATTCATGAATAAAGGAGTGCCAACAATATTATGGATAGATGTTCGTCATCAGATGCAACAAACTGTCGTCTGACACCGGTTCCAACAAACGATGTGAATGCTGGCACAATACCCAAACCTGAATACCACCACCTCCTAACATTACTCAGCGTAGAATTCAATGTTTTCACAGCACGTGACCAGATTATCCATTAGCTACCTTGTGAGTTCTTCCATCAATAAATGCACTGGACAATGCGTGATGTGATCGCAGACTCTACGTTGGCGGTCATGTGCATGTATTTGCTAATTTATATTTCGTCTTAAACTCCATAAGCCGTTGTTTTAAGACATTCAATGACCCCAAATACAGGTGGTTAGTGCAACCCTATCATTGCTGCAAAGTTTACACGGTTGGTGGCATCCGTTTCAAATTAGTCTGTCACGGTGACCCACAAGTGACTTACGCTGTACCACCAATGGTTACACTCACATACCACGTACCTAGTGTAAACCCGAAGGAATAAAACAAAAAGGCGTGTGAATGGAGGCTTTTGTATTCAGCCAGTCAACGCTGGCTAGCAAGTTCGTATACTAGTATAGAGTGGAAAAAATAGGCTTAAGCGGTGAGATCTAAACTGATAAGAAATATATTCGGAATGTAAGACAAGAGGTAGTTCAATGTAAGAGTGCCTATCTTCGGAAGAGAAGTGAAAATTGTAAGTTGGACCGAAAAACAAACAAGACATTCAGCATACAGTAGACCAACAAAGCTTTAAAAAAAATGAGTGGAAGGCTACCATTGTCCAAGTATTCGAAAAGAAATGTGATCGATTTACCAAGCGACGATAGCCGTTGGTTGCACTGTTTAAGTTGACATGCTGACGCGAAAGGTTTGAGGGGAATAGAATTCCGTTCCACATAGTCTTATCGACTGCGAATGTTTGCTAATGTGCTAAACAAGGTGCAAGTATGATCCTTCTTGAAACGAATACCAAACAAATCAGTGTGGAAGACAGGTGACATTCGCAACTCAACTTACAGCACGCGGTAACAAGGCTTAGTAGAGGTCAAAAATGTGAGGAATTGAAGGTTGTTAACAGGAGTGTCAAAGCCTAGGGTAGATGGTCACCTGAGGACAGAAGATGTAAAATGTTAAGAACGCTGAACGTTGTCCATTAAGAAATCAATGAATCAAACTTCCTGCTAAACCGAAGGAATTCGAACAGTTTTATTCTTCCAACCACCAGATACACTGTTAGCAAACAAGCAGACAACATTTGGGTTGCAATTATGGTTGTTGTTTATGTGATTAAATCTCTTATCGAATAGCCTGTCATAGTCCACAGGTCTAAGGTGACATAATGGGACACACCTCATTGGTCACGCACGTTGTCAAAATCAAAACATCAGATCGCTTAGCACCTTCAACCAATTCGTATAGTTCAGTGACGGAGGGAAGGTGTTCTGTCGCGAATAACGACATGATACGACTCTGACTTCAAACGTTTCATCAAACTGACACGATTATTTGAATCAAAGGACGGAAAACAGGTACATACACAAACCTTACCAGGATCACATTGAAATCACCTCCCTGCCGCGTCAGAAATGCAAACATTACACGCAAGTAAGGGTTTTCCAAACGATTGAACAAACTGGCGCAAGTAGCTCGCCACAGATCGTTGTTCGAATCGGTGTATCCGGCCAGGGCAAGCGACACTAAGCCAACTTCCTGATTGATCAAAAATTCGTTTGCGGAATTTCGTTTCGATTCCACTCCGGTTTGTGAAGAATGAACTACAAGGCGAAACGAAAAAGAGGATTCAGTAGGTCGTACAAGAAGATGAATGTGGACAGTGATAAATCTGAGAATAGAAGCTTACAAAGAAGCTTTCAACTACCATAGTTCTCAGGGATAGTAAACAATGGGCTCGAAAATGAAATAAACAAAATGAAGTGATTGGACATCATCAAGACAGTTGAAAATTATGCACAACATACAGCATGAAACAATGTATGCGAACATCTATCTCCGGAGTTGCTAACTATCATGAAGATATTTCTCTAATTCGCTAGCATTACAGTTCCGATTTTAACGTGCGCATTAAATGATACACACGCAGTATTTCCTAGAAATACCGCGCGATAGTTACCGAATGTTTGGTTGTGGTGCTTGTGATTGCCCTCATCACACTGTATGTAGCGTAAAAAACACGTTGGCGGGTTTTATGTCAATAAGGGCCCGTTTTTTTAACCATCAACGGCATTGTCACTTGCGACTAAAATTAACGGACAGAAACTAAAATGCTTCATGTTAAGTAAATCCACCACCTTCTTCGCCATTGTGATCGCCTAGGAGGACAAGCCAACTAACTCATCCATTCCTGCTGCATCAGTCGCGTGATCAGTAGCTCACTATGTTGTGTGCTAAGTGGTTGACAAAGAAACCCTCGGAATATGAATGACCAACTTTCTGTTCAGTCGAAATGATTCACATAAAACTTCGCGTAAAGCCCGAACTATAATTTGATCTGTGCTAAGGATCTGTTGATTGGAGAGCAAATTCAGTGCGCGTATGCGGCGCAAATAGGGACAATGGCGATGTCTCAGGAACGAGTTGTTTATAATCACCCTTCAGTTGGACCTAAATACACACGTAATTGATTTAAAAGAAAACGGATAACACTCGCTATCGTAACACTTACAGTCAAAGTATGCATGAAGGTGCGCTGTAAAATTCGGCCAAACACCGTCCTGAATCATCACTTGCAATCTTCGCCGGAGTATAAGCACCTTCTGAACTGATGGTGTATAATCCCAGTCATCCCCCCCGCTAGTCAGGTGAACATTCTCAGCTCAACTGTTGCTCACTGTAATTCACATTTTTACACTCTTCTGAACGAGTATAGGGCAACCTGATACTGGTTTCGCCTACCAACAAACAGTGCATATTTGTTCAAAGCAGTCCAATAGTCGGGAGACGAAGAGTGCTTCTGTTCCTGTTCCACAACATGCTGCGTGATCACCAGAGCGATTTCTTGATGATGACGCATGAATCACCTAAATGTTTACCAGTAGTTGCGACGGGTAATTCCTTTTCACCGGCTGTCACAAGTAGTCATTGTTGAAACAGCAACCATCCCTACCTGCACTATAGTAGTCCCTCGCCGATCGGAATAAGGTTCCTCCGACCACTGTAATTGTCGTGCCTCAATCCTTTCCACGCTCAAACGTCTGGATGACAAACCTGAGCATTTCGTTTGAGATGCGATTATTTTCATTTCTGGTGTGCAATTTATCCAAATAAGATTAAACCTGAACTTCTGAGCTACTGGGTTTATAAGTTTAACGTTGACCTATCAAGTTCAGCCAATCCGGTGACGAAATGAGATCCCGGTAACTTCGTTTGGTTTGTATGTGTTCACAGCTCCGTACTGTCGTTTGATGAGACTTCAAGAGTCACCTCAAGCGTCCTTCGTATCACGTCAACTACGTGACTCTTATGTTCATGTTCGTGTGAACTGCTACAGAGTTAAGTAACCGGCGCATTGTGCGTATGTGATAGGAATCTCTAGACCCAGTGGAGTGGTGTGTGTATGATAAATACTTGTCGAGTGTACAAATGAAAGCACGAGCATCGAGTGTTCAATGATCAGACGATCATGTCTCCTGGTCCCCGCTTCAACCATAACGGGGAATAGTATATATAAGAAACACGAAATAAGATGGATGTCTGATTCATAGTAGCGATATAGCAGTGATAACGAAAATGAGTACAATGTAAGACCATGGAAGCCTCGTGTTTTGTGAACGTTCACAGCTGAGAATAATGACGTCGAGTACAACGGTGGGAAGGTGAATGTATGAAAGCATAAAGACTAGCGATATCTTAAGGAAAGTGGACAAATTTCAAAAGCAGAGGAAGAGATAAAATTAAAACGACTTTCACGAACAAATGATTACGTAACATAAAGGCATTTCGGGAAACAAAATAAACTGTCCCATCAAAATGCCGCAGAGCTCAGACCGTGATGAAGACAACTGTATATGGTTGGACTGCTACCCAATAAATACAGGAAACAGCGCTGTGTTGGATTAGGCCAACGATACGATCCGATACAATGGGTAGGTGAAACTGCACAACAGCTCGACGAAAGTAACAGTTGTTTGTGTGATTGAGAAAATATATTGCCAGCCGACGGGGAACAGAGAAGCTCACGGAAACGGAAGATCCGTTTGAATGAGTGAAAGAAGCCAACTGGCCAATTTTGGAAATGAGGCCAACGACAAGACCTACGAAATTCTGCAGCGGACTTATCGACGTTGTGAGCATCAAGTCAGACAAGTAACTTATTAATCTGCACTAGTATAGCATAACTCACAAGATCGCTAGATCGTTAGATGGATAACAATTAAGCCAAACGAAGGAACGCAATGACCCGTAACTACTGTACTGTGCCAATAACTGATTTCGAAGAAGGAAACTCATCAGAAAGGCGGCGTAAACAATGTTGGACATGGCACCAAGAGAGGAATATGTTCGACATACCGGTGGTGGCACGATTGAGAAAACTCAGAGCCCAATTGAACTTCAGATTGAACAAGGCCATGGTGGCCGCGCGTCCATATTCGCCCTCGGCACAGACACTGAAAACAATGGTGGTAACACGGGGCAATTAGCGATCAAACAGTATTTTAGGTGGAATATCACGCACATCTAATCACAGCCTTCGCATTCAGACAGACTTTCAAGCCAGCGTCTTTCATGAGACAACCGTGTTTACCACTGCGACACTGACTTCACACTGGGCACGACCGAATTATCATACGTGAACGCAAAGACACATTCGCTTATGAGTTATGCTCAGATTGTCTATTCGTCTCAAGAGGAGATACAACAACTGTTCATAGACTTCAACTGATGACCTAACGATCAGGACGTCTGTGCAACTTACAACTTGTTGAGTAGTAGTTTGATTGCCAGTAATAAGGCATTTTTTGATGTGAGTTGAATATCAATTGGAATTCATTGCAACTGTCGCATTCCCATAAATTGTCCAGTCAGCCCTATTCGAAAGAAAACACTGTGCTTGGGTTTCTATCTTATTAAAACTCGTCAGTAGTACATATTCTTATCGCGCCGGGACTAGAACTCCAAGCTTTCATGAGGCTATCGTCGTCAACACGGTCCCGGACGTTCTATAGCTGGATTATCCGTTGGAGTTAATCGACAATAACTGTGTCACTTATCCAGAAGATCGGGCACTTTAAGCACTACTTACAAGTGGAGGTGATTAAACGTTTAGATATGAAAAATCGGTCGTACCTAATATGAAGCCAATGGCGTAGTGATAAATGTGGTAGATTCCGGAAAGTTCGGCCGAACTTCTAATCCCAACAGTGGTAAGGATATGTACTACTAATGAGCTCTAACAAGTGTGAAACTTGAGTCTAGTGCTACTTTTTAGAAGACGTTGGCTGGAAGGTCTGCCTGAATGCGAAGGCTAGGATCAAATGTGAGTGATGTTCAACTTTAAATAAACCAAATCCCCGACTACTCATCAAACAGTACAGAGGAGACAATTCTCCCGAAACCGAAGAGAAACAGATGGACGTAAAACCTCACCTCTCAAACACTCGGCGTTGCACCTCATCCGTATCGTCCAGTCGCCACATACACAAACGGAGCACGTGAGATCTGATACAAAAGAGAGAAAACGCATTTAAGATAGTGACTGGCTAGCATCCCGTTAGTTTTCATGAACCTCAGGTTATCAGTTTGTATCAACTACAGTAAAAAGGATATCCAAGTAATATTCCACAAAACTTAAATCAACGCACCAATACCGCCTTTGATCATGTTTGAACCCATTAGGTAGATGGAGTTTGAACAAAGTTTGGAAAGAACATTCATGCTGAGTCTAGCCCTTAACGATTAGACTACCGATTTTGAGTATCTATTGGTGACGGAACAATGAACCAAAATGATGTCTGTTTGACCTTATCTACTGCCTTGGCGTGTTCGTCAAACTTGCGTGCTATGCTGATCCAGAGGGCTATGCTGAATGGAACTTTAGTTGTTCCAAGTCTAACCATGTCAGATCGGTCGAAGAAAAGCAACCAGATAAACAGTCGGACTTGAACGATTGTATGTCCTATTACCAATTGCGTAGGAGTGTCCAGGTTTTAAGATTATACGGATGTATTATACTTACAGCTGCATCACTGCTATCTTCCGAATAAGAAAGAAGGGAGGTAGAAAAGATACCTGCAATAAACGAGCACTCTGATTATCCAACAGCTGACGGTGATCGCCGACGTATCAACCAGTGTGGTTGGAAAACACACCAATTCTTGATGCAGCCTATAATATATCTACTTGATATAGGAGTAATCGGAATGAGACGTTAGTGTTCGATCCGTCGAGCCTCCGTAACGAGTGAGCCCTCCATTGTCAACTCAGACTTTTGAATCACTGGTCCCAAGTAGTGTTTTCTAAGGAAAACCCACATTCTGCTGCTTCGCAGGTGAGGATTTTGTGCCAGACGCTTCAGGTGGGCGTCAAATCACTCCGTGCGGGTAAAGAGAACACGAGTAGCTAAGCCATTAAGTACAGATTGCATTGATTGGTTCGATGGCACAGGTATACAAGATATGAATAACCAAATGCAAGCGATCGATAATCAATTGACGAATCGGTAAGCACTTATACACGTGATAGGTTAGTTTGCTGCGTAACTTATCTGGCATGAGTGAGGACGCGCGATTGCGTGGGCGTGTAAGCACAAGACTGTCTGTCCGACTCCGATCCAACAGTTGAGTTATCCAATAAAAAGCCCTGTTCACCTTTGCCCAGCAGGTCAGGTTATTGGGTTAGAAGCTCCACGTAGGCATCCCCCTGAGACGTGTCTGTGAAAGCAGGACATCATCTGTCGGAACATGGAACGCTGGATCAGTGCAGGACTGGAAATGTTGTACCAGGTTAAACACAGTGGAACTGAGCCGTTGCGGCGTTGGTGTCACCAAAATAAGCGAGATATGGTTTTCAGACTAAGGTAAGCTCTGAGAAACAGACATATCTACTGGGGCGCTAATTCATCAGGAGGTATTCGAGGGCACCATTTCTGGTCATACCGATTCTTAAATAATAGGCGGACCGCACTGCATCACTTCCAAGCGCATGCCATTCGGCCGAGGTAAGTCTTAGGGTTTACGGTCCATCCATGTGTCACATCGGTGACATGGACGACCAACACTACGGACAGCTCTGAGACCAAATCCGCTCTATACCACTGAATTACTGACAATTTCTTCCGGGAGGATCTTAAAACCCGGGCTTAGCGCGATGCAACAGCTTGGTGGGGGTGTCCTTGGACCACGGAGCATTGGTACAGGCAGCGAGAATGGTGGCTACCTGCTTCACTTGTGGCACCAGTCGGCTATCAAAAACACCTGATTTCACGAGCTACATCACGATGTGAACGTATCCACGACGCAGGAATCACTTGTTGAGTACATGATAACTGAATGATGCAAAATCCGAGAAATACGTACCACGCGAACGACGCATGGGACGGAATGTAACATGGATCACAGACTGAACTGCACCAAGTACGTTATTCAGATTTGAGAGTCCATTTATTCTGGACCGCCCGGACAGTGGCCAAAACTAGATGTAAAGTGGTTGGAGGACTCAAAAGAGGAACGGTTACCTGATGTACGGTCACCATTCCTTTCGAGGAGGTTTCTGCACCAAGTACTCCCGAAGATGTGTAACAACACATCAAGGATCAGATCGCAGCAGCAGCCATCAAGATAATCGGTATCTGGCGCCAGAAACGTCTGGACTGGCTCAACGACAACGATGCAATTACCTCGGGTTTAATATAAGAGACAATACGAACAAGAAGGCCACATTTCAAAGCTCAAGCCATCAACTCAATCAATCGATTTATGAAAGCAAAGGCGACTGTTTGAAAACTAAGGTGAGCTGATCTAAGTTTATTCTACAATCGATTTGAGGCTATTTCCGATCCATTAGCCCAGTATGCTAAACCCCTTGTGGATGAGCACTCTGAAGTCTCGTGCACACAACCAGAAGATATGAAGGTCTAGGCAAGCACTTCGGCAGCCTGCTAAAAAGCCATTGACTGGATAACCGTAATTAGCCTGTAAAATAAGACATCCACATTAGTATATGGTTGTGGGACCTGTGAACCATATCATTGAAATGTGCGGTATGCGAACCGCTTTTATCCGCAATGTTTAAGATGCATCTTAGGAATTAGTTGGTTGGATGTAGTCTCAGAAACCAGGGTACTTCGCCAGGGAAACAAGAATGAGATCGAACTTGTGTTCACACCAAACTAGTTTTGTAGACTAGGGCACTTACATCAGAGACCGAAGCAGCTGTTGTACGGACAGTTTAAAACAAGTGCGTGGAACCGTCGTAACCATAAGCTGCGATACCAGGATGTTATCTGAGTAAGTTGTATTCTCGATCTTAGGGTACAAGAGAAAGTAGACTTGAAGCAGACCGGCTGAAGGAGCGTAATCAGAACGGGCATCCGAAAATTTAACGACTGACAGTTGGGTGGCTGCGGATTCAAGCACGCGATTCGGAAGGGAAGTACAAGCGCCATTGGTCGTGGTGAAGAGACCGTGTGGTGTCGTCACGGATGCATTGGTCATCTTGGATTGGCAAGCCGCCGACGTACCTGGAGCGATTAATCAACGTCGTTTAGCACACCACAGCTAAAGGTTTAGTTTGTCAGTTCGCCTTTTAATCTTATACGACGTGTACCAAGATACACATCCGTACTGAAACAGTCATTGCCCTAAATTTTCAATACCTTTCTGTCAAGCTTGGAATCCACTATTGTAATTTCTATGTTTTCCGCTTCCGAGGAACACGAGTTCCACTTCCACATTAACTTGTCATCTGGGTAAGCATAACTGACTAGTTGAATTACAAAAACCTCCACCGACAGGCCTTTCCGTCTTACTCCTTCAGACTTATGCTCGATACGGAGAGCGTGAGTGAAACTGCAAATGATGCAGCCTGAATCACTTGTGGTGATGTTTATACACAAGCGTTCTTTTGGCCTCGGTCAATATAGCAGGCTCATTCGGAGGTACATGTCACTAATCGTGTTTGTGACTGATGGACACAGTCAACCTCGATCAAACAACTCCAAGTGATGAGCACAAAACGGAGACAAAACTGGTCATGAAGCATCAGTATGAAAGCATTATGGAACAATACAAAATGTTATGTAGTGAATACAGGGGAAAGAAGCACAACTTGAAAGTTCCTGCACACGCATGAAAGAACACCAGGACAGGTGGGAATCAAAACGAAGCAATTCAAGAATGAGAAACGCAGGATTTGACAAACACAGTGGTAAACCAGGGCATTAGAGGCTAGATTAGAAGCGTTGTCTCCAAACACGGCAGCTCGCTTATCAATCGGACTTCGTAAACTAGTAATCGAAATGGTTTTTATTTTCAATGAGACCCATCAGTACAAAATATGACCAGAGATGAGTGTAGTTCTGAAAGAAGACTATCCGCCACCGTTTAATTGGATACAATTGAACACTAGACGGAAAACACAAGCATCAACAGAATAATGAAGGAAAAGTCATAGTAATTGGATTTTACCGTTCTGGGCTGCGATATCGCGGAAACGGTAGTCGGGCATCCACACCCTGCCAGTCCACACATGTCAGTACTTCGCTAGGTGTGGGCACACCCGACTGATTTGATTCACCAGACAAAATCGCCAAAGCGCCCAGACAGCGTGTTGCTCCACGACTGCGAGATCCGGCATCTTTCAATCCGTTTGGGCGACCAGTCTGAACCAGGTCAGCATCAGTCACTAAGCATGTGTGACAGATCAAAAATAAAACAGGTGAACTGTGAAATAAGCCAAAAAGGTCATCGGGAAATAGCAGAATGGATTAGAAGGTCTGCATATGAAGATAGTAACAATTTCTGACGGTCACCAATGATGCAGACTGGGATATTCCTGGGGATTGCACCAGGAGCAGTCGGAGTAAGGGCCTTATCAGTAAGGCAACAGTTCAAGTCTTTGTAGAACGTTTACTAAACCAAGTGATGGCCGACGAACCTAGCTGGAAAGCACAAGGTGAAGGCGATCAAACAACACTTGCAGAATAGACCGGTGGTAGCAGTGATGCTGGAATA
>LUCH01005892.1:2284-34738 GCA_013368495.1 Paragonimus heterotremus | reverse complement strand
GCGTGAGGCGATCAGAAGGTGAGCAAGTGGTTGTCTGAGGAAGTAAATACTCGAAATGCAATTGATGATAATCACCCTGCACATGATCCAAATGCTACCCATCAGTGGAACGGTTGTAAGTCGTATGGTAGCAAACATTCTCGATCGACCTTTCGATTTCGTAACGCTAAGTGCCAAAGGTGTGGTAATGTAGAGCACATTCAATCCGTTTGCCACAGTTCAAAGTCTTCTTTTATACATACCAGTTTTGACGATAATAACGTGAGTTCTGATTTTCAGTTCATTGCTTTTACTGTGATTTCTACTGATTCTGTTGATTACACGCACCATATAACATAATCGTTTAGTGTTAATGGTGGTCCACACCATTCTTCCCGCGCTGACACCGGTAGTATTGACTCTTTTGTTCCTGTCGCTTGTGTAAGGTGGCTGGAACTTTCTGTTATCTTGAAACCTGCTGATATATCTGTTAAGGGTATTACTGGACATGCTTTACCTATTCTTGGTAAATGTGAAATTATAATTACAGATGTGTAGTCCGCCAATTTTAAATGTTGAAGCGACTCTATTGGTTATTGTCAACTATGTTAGGGCTACGAGTTCTATTTGCAATCTTTGTTTCCTACTTTTGTACGTACTTAAACATTTGTTCGAAAGAGTAGAGATACCAATAAGTACCCCCGCACTTGAACGTACGACCCCGCTGCGTGCACGCTCGTCGCTCCGCTCTGTTATCGTTTCGTCCAGGTATTCGTCTACTCTCGCGTTGACCTCGCTGGTCAATATACTCTTTGTCTACTCGTTGCATTATTCTCAACCGGTCGTCTGCGGTTCGCTCGAACCTACAATGGCCATTTTTGTCAATAATTCTGTCCCGTTTGTCATCGGTCTTAAGTGTATAAAGACTTAGAAACTCTCTCTTCTATTGTCTGTCGAATCTTTTGGGAGTGAACTTTATGTCGCTGAGTCCGTTTCAGATTCGAAGTCAGTTACTGAAGAAGTATCTGCAATCGAGCGAGCGCAGAAAAGAACTGCTGAACGTGTGAAGAAGAATCAACGTCACAAATACTGACCGGGTTTTCATTTGAACTGCGGAGGATGTGGTGGTTGTCACTAAACCTATTTCTCATTACTGTTGTTTTATTACATCGTTGACAATAAGCTGTACAATTGCGCCCGATGGATAAATTACCTTCTTCACTTAGCCCGGTTGTTATTAATATTGCGTCGAGGTTGATCTAAGTTAACTACTTCACTTTTGTATTGCTGAAATCATC
Organism: Paragonimus heterotremus; assembly: GCA_013368495.1. Taxonomy (NCBI): domain Eukaryota; kingdom Metazoa; phylum Platyhelminthes; class Trematoda; order Plagiorchiida; family Troglotrematidae; genus Paragonimus; species Paragonimus heterotremus. The sequence continues at coordinate 33,461 of LUCH01005892.1, read as the reverse complement.
ACACATGGGAGTCGCGCAACCATGTGAAATAGTGCAGACTGAATTGTGTACAACGAAAACCATAGGTCTCATCCATCAGAACGTTTAATGGTGATAACAGACGGAAATGCTAGATACGAAAAGAAACAATGTTTCATAGTCAGCGAAATCTGCCCGAATTCGTTGGCCTTACAACTTTTAAAATCGGTCGACTGACGACTGTTGCACGGGAAACCACGGTTTAAAATGTGCGACAAATTGTTTGAGTGCAGATACGGGCGTCTTCTGTGACCTACCCAGAACAGCGTATGTGTCTCAATCGTCGAACATCATTCAAGCAAACGGTGCTCCCATAGTCAGCTAGAAGGGCGGACATTATATCTGCAGCGGGGAAAACAAAACATGAATTGGCAGCGCCTGGTGGTAAAAAGTGCCTTGCGGCAAAGTTCTCCCTGGAAAACTTCACTTCATTAGAATATACAATGACAGTTGTAGGATGAAAACAAGTAATTAGAAGTTGCATTGTGGTGGATGGTAAATCAAAACAACCGTCACTGGCTAAAAGAATTCATAGCCGTGTATTTCACAAATACATCGATTACAAAGTGAACGATCTTTACAATGTCTTTGGTAATTCTTACAACAAAGCAGGCTTGTCGGTGGTTCACACCAATTCGCATACACCCAGGGGGTTTTGACTGGACCCAGCATATCCCTGTACCTATGCATCAACAGATGTGGACTAAATAAGTACGTGAATTTCAAGCTTGACTAAGTGTTCACGCCGACGTTATTATATCTTCATTCATAAAATCAAGTTCTCGAGTAAGTACGACAGTATAGTTTAAACAGTTCGGTTTACTTGAATTGGCGGCTAGCTGCCTGGTAGTCCAGTTTCTTTCAGTCAGCAGTTCGCGGGTTCGATGACGGAACACCAAACCATCCCGATCAATTTTGTCTGCCTGCTTCAATATACAGCCCACCTCCGTTGATCAGAAATAATGTTATTCTAAACATGGTTTAGTGCCGCACTTGTGGGGTTAAGGCATGTAAAAAGGATGGGATAAAATGAGGCAGCCAACAGGATTTTCAGCCAACGGGGATCCTGCGACGCTCTATGAAGATCTCTAGAGAAGTAATCAACGACGCCAGAGAGAAGGTCGTTCGAGTGTGCAGTATCTTCAAAAAGAAACATCGCTGACAATTAAACTCCTGGGACGGACTTCCCCAAATTTTGTTATGAAGTCCTTGGCTGTCATAAGTTATCACATAAGACGGCTGCCTTTTTCATATTTGCTGAAGAAGAAGTGTATTAGATTAAAGCCACCGCTGAGCCAAAAGCTCGGATTGACGTAGATCAAGAGTTAGAAGAGTTCCTTAAGCCCCTGGCCAGTTTGTTAGCCCTGTTCTCAGAACCTCCAAATGCGAGCACGCCTTTAATCAAGCCGATGTACATAAATGGACTAGCGCTCACGTACAACGGTTTAAAGTGAGCTTTGCTGCGTGAAAACCTTACTGGAACATGTGGTGGGGTGGCAGTGGGTTCCGTGAATAGTGTAGAATCTGGTGCCTTTTTGTCCCATTGTTACGTACTATTCTTTATATCTATTATGTTCGTTGTACATATAAACGACTTGTCCGTTTTTCAATCAATACACACTTCGGCCTTGCACGCCTCGGCTTCTGCTTGCACGTGGTCGTTGTTACCGAAAGTTAACTATGGCGACAGCAGAATTTCGTACGCTGAAGGAACGGAACTCGCTGGAATTTCAAAGATATAGCGAACTTAGTTTGGTGTAATTTATCGTGGACAGCTAGTGTAGATTGTTTTGCAACTCTGTCGATCCATTTCTTGGTTCCATTACGATGGTCACGGTGGGATGGCAGTGAGGTATTGAGCTGTATCACATTTTGGTGGTTTTTCTTCTATATATCCACCTGTGAACACTGTAGCACTATTATTTGCAGTTTTTCTTCCTTGCTATTGTTCGTTTGATTTTTCTAAACTTACCCCATATTTTCCGGGATTCTGTTCCTCTGTTTATATGTGCTAAATACAGCATAATTGTGAATGTCATTGATTGCGATACTTGCGCTTTTCTCCAGGGTATTGGTTCGTTCGGTATTCGTTGAACGCATGTGTAGTGGATTCGATGCAAAAAAAACATTTTGAAACGTGCAGCCATATCGATGGGGAAAAAAGGTCGGCTCATTCGTAGACATCTGGTTGGTTTCGTTTGCGGTCGTGATGTGTTTACTCGGGTATCTCTACTCACCGAACTCTCACTTATTATGGTTGCCTTCTTCTCTGTTGCTTGTATGCATTCCGTCTGTCTGGGAGTCGTTAAAAGGCTGTTTAACCTGTAGGGAGGTGGACCCATTGGAGTGAATGTTCATCTTTCAGCAGGTGACGTTTTGTTTCGTCATGACTATACGCTTCCTTCCAGTCCAAGTTCGGTTTGCACACAGAGAGGTAGCCGTCGCCAACTTAGCATCCACAATGTTTGCCTCGGAATACCAGGGAACTGTATCCAGAGCTCCGACTTTATTGCTTGAAGAGGGAGTTGCGGAATTTTCGGGTTCCGTTTTTCGATTTGAAAGCCCATCTTGATTCTCGAGTAATCTATGTGGGTAATACGGGCTATGACGGTTTCGTAAATGCTCACCACACGAACGTCTTCACAAGTGTCGCGGTTGGAATGACAAGCAACTAGAAAGCGACGGAGGGCAGACAATTTTTGGCATACATAGCAACTGCGGTTCTAAAAGACGTCCTTGATGAATTATAATATGATCATTTACTTACCCTGATTGCTGGCATATACCTTTCATGTCACCCAATTTTTTGCCAGACCCACTTGAGCTTTGTCTGTGATGTCATAAAGTTGTTTGTGTCACAGTTTAAAGATTTCTGTTGCTTGCGAGAGATAGTGTACAACGCGCAATCTGTCGTTCATTCACCCGACGTTGTTAATAACCACGGTCCACTTGGTACATTTTCCGTGTTTCCTGTTCAGCCTTTCATGTGTTTCCCTATATTCACTCCGTCTCTGCGGAAGTTATTCCTACGAGGGAGAGTGGTAAGGCAGGTGACGGCTTGCTGCTACCCGCGGCCATCCGAACTTGGCTAAAGTGATCTAGGTACAGGAGAGACGCAAGACGGCAAACTGGAAAGTGTTCTGAAGACACTGGTAAGGTACTTATCGTAACAGTAGACTTTAAACGACAATTTTGGGCACCCTTTCCCTTGGAAACTGAAAAATCTTTTTTATTACAAAAATTGTTATCCGCAAGCGATTTTTCATCACCCTGTTACTATAACGTTGTTTGTGTACATACATATTTTATTTTTGCAGTTACTTTCATTGCTTCATGCTTTCAGTACAGCTACATTTGGTCCCCACGACTAACGAGCAACGCGGGAGCGTATTATCTTGCGGTGGTATGGGGGTTGGTTTTGGTGGGGTCATACTGACGCAGAGGCGAGGTTGCATTGTAGTAAAGGTGGGGTCATGGTAGGTTGATTGACCGTGTGATTGGTTCAGGGTGGGGTAGTCGTGGTGTCTGCGGTGGGATGGGTGTTGCGTACTCTACTTTCACCCCATCACCCTTCCGCCACCCCACCGGATGGTAGGGTGTTCCCCACCTTCACCCCACCACGACCCCACCAAATTGGCGGGGTCACGGGTGGATGTGCTGATAGGGAAGCTTTCGGCCCACACAGGGGAGCTTCCGTTGTTCATCTCGGGGCTGAGGCACTCCTTTATCCAGTCAGTTTTCGATCGTTGGCAATTTATGAGTCTAAAAATATCCAGATAACGAAATCACATTTCAGATTAATTTTGGCGGCTTTTATTGTGCCCAGCTCATTGCGAATCACAAAGGAATGGGTAAAGTCCGTATCAATTCAATTCAGTCCAACTCACAGGACACACGATGGTCAGGAGCCAGAATGCCCAGATTCTCGCGTCGATAAACCCTAGGCCTTCAGCGCCTCGACTTCAAGTTTCCTGATTCCAACACGAGGTACTCTCTCGCGACCTCTCTACGACGGAGGAAAACAGCATCAACTAGAGTAGACTTCCACAGAAGTGTTGCTTCTGCTGGTGAGAAATCACATACACATGAGTAAGCTTCAGCTTGCGAACTGAAGATATGCATCCATACCTATCAGTGTTCATCCGTGCTTGCTATCGCATATTTTCCGACATCCATACTCACCAAAGCCTATCTGTACGAACTGACGCATACATCTAACATTATGTGTTCACTACTACAAATATATTCTCTGCAAGCCAGCGCGTATGGTACGACTGCATTCGTATAGACTTACACACATGTAGTGGCTGATCCAGGTTCGTGCTTAGCCTCGAGCGGCTCATATTCAACGTAAGTAGTTCGCCACAGTGAAGCAGAGGCTCCTAATATGTTCACGATATATGCGAGCCAACAAACACTAGTTAAGTTTGATACTGACAGACTAGAGGTCGAATATGGTGGAATGGCCCGAGGACATTGGAAGAAGTGGATTTATCCTGTTATATTAACATGAGAAGGTTAGAATATATATAGGTATAAATGTGACAACTCTTGTGCCCAGCGAAAGCGACCTTACACAGGATATATGCCGTCTCAAGGAAGTAACGTGAAGCTGGCTATGCATGCTCTGTAACGCATCCTGTAATGTATAGACCGCATTTTTTGCTGTTTTTAGAGGCATGACTGTGTACATTAGTCAGCCCATTTCCCTCTCCCTAAATATCCTGGGCTGCAGGAGTCAGGTGGCAGCGGGGGCATGAATAACCTATTTCACCACTGACCTGGGTCGCAAGAGCAGAAGCATAGTGTTTACTACAAAGAAACCTGGGTCACTGTTCTATCATCACCACATACTGGCCACAGGGTCATCACTTTTATAGGGGTAGCTTATTTGGAATACTGGCAGGGGCTAGCAGCATCGGATCACAGCCTTGAACAGATAACGTATTTTTCATTGCTGATAGTGTTAGGTTTCTGAAATCCGGTTATACACCTTTCGTTACGTATCCTCGTGGGTGTGTATATATGTGCTTGAATTGTTGAAGATGCGGACTGTGCGTCGAGCTTTCTGTCGTAAGACTCGTGCCACGCGCACGTCTGACGTTCCGATACATGAGTATTTCGTTTTACTGCTCGTGCATCGATTTCGTGTATCTGTAGTGGAACAGATGTGTAGGCAACAATAATTCTCGATACAAAAATAACGAGTGAAGTCAAGGACTGGACTCACCAGAGATTGACAATGTTCGTGAGGCGTCCAATGATGCTGGAATGTGTTCGGATTGTTCCAAGCGTAGCTGAGGATGCGAAATAACCCAGCTGAAAGTTAATCCAACAAATAGGATGTTTTAAACTGGATAACAACCACCGGCGTTGTAGGAAGAACCAGTAGGCGCGTGTAGCAGAGTTTATTCGAAATTGCGTTGTGTTGTTGTTTTTACTCAATTCAAACAAAAATGTACGATGTGGTTCGATGCAGCAGTTACGCGACGTTAGCAAAAAACATATCCGCAATACATCCCCTATTCACTCGCGTCATTCGCAGCAAGCTTGCTTGATCCTATGGGCCTCCTCCAGGATTTATTTATTTAAAGAAATGTAACAGTCAGTTTCATGGAAACAATGCAGGTTTTATTTCAGAAATCGTTGGGCGGCACTGTTAGAATGCAGGAGCAAAGATTATTAGAAATCGTTTTAAGTGCACGGCAGCGTTGACAGGATGATCAGCACTCTGTAAAGGCACTTGGTCTGCCACGCATTACAAATCTCTTAATGTTTGTTTTATCTGTTCACACTGTTGACTTTGTTTGATTGCATGTCCCTACCATCTCGTTTGTTCGGCTGTCCAAGGTCATAATATTAACAAGAATTTCCGGTCTCTTGCTAGCTGGTTGGTCGTGATTCGCCTTTGTCGCGCTACGTTCATAGCTCATTTTCCTGGTCTACTTGAAATGAACTTCGTCGTCCATTATTCCGTTCTTTGTTCAATCATTGCGGAGAATGGACACCGTTCTAAACGTGGAAACGTTCTATTTCTTTACAACTTGATGAGCCCTACTTATACTCCGTTTTCTTTCAGCACCCCTTTTTTGGTTCACTACAATTTGATTAGTGCGTTCTACGGTCAGCTTTCTTTCAGCAATTTTTTCGGTTCCTCTCAACAAATTGATGAATCTGAAATCCATTAAACCCGTTGAACCGTTTTTTATTTCTAGGAACTTATTTCACATTAATTATATTTGTTCATAGATACGTACGTTAATTTTTCGTTGATTCTCATATTCGGTATACATATATTTCCTTCATTTTTGTTTTTGTCACGATGGGCACAAAACAGAAGCCGTTGATTGGAGCAGTCACCATTACTAATCCACTGTTAGACATGTAACCCGCCTTGTTTTGCAACCAGCTCATCACAACCGGTCGGGAAATTTTCGATCACCTTTTGCCCGGCTTCCTAAAAAGTCGTAATGAAGTGCCTGGCCTCCTGTTGAGTTTGCCCACTGAACTTAAGTGCGGTGCATTTAACGAAGCTGTTATCAAGAGGATCACACCGCCTGATAGATCGCGGCTACAACTCTGTAGAGATCTGTTGTTGAGTAATAAGCGACCGCCAGATTTGTTCTTTCAATTACACCAGTTAGTAGGCTTCTCATCAATGGGCTAAACACTCCTTAAACAGTTGCTGATGCAGCGTCTCCCAGCTATTGCATGTCTGCACCCTCTCGTCTTTTCGGCTGTCCGGTCGCTTGCTAGCTGGTTGGTCATGCTGTGCTTTCTGTCGTGCCCTGATGATAGCTCATTTTCCAGGTCCGCTTGCGATGAACGTCGTTAGCGCAAATTGTTTTTGGCCCATAGGCAGGGTTTCTGGTCCTGAGAGCCGTAACCTCGGCCGTCGATAACAATCATATTCCAAATCTGTCAGGGTGCGGTTGTTATCATCGGCCGAAGCTATTGCCGTCAGGTTACAACAAACACCGTACCCATTATTTAATTTTCTGGTTTAATTATTGTAAAGAATAGGCATGGTTCTAAACTTAGAAAAATTCCAGTGCTCTATAACTCCAAAAACTACTACAAGAACAGAAACCAACGTGCATTGTCAGCACTTAGAGGTCTCTACACTACGGATCAGCTGAGTTATCTCCTCCAAAGCACGTTGCATTCAAGTGCGCTGGCCTCACCGAAGGCCAATACAAGCAGCTAGCCTCTTTATCTCCCAGTTTTGTCTGCTTGAGCTGCAAGTTTGCCGGCAATCAAAGTGCAACTTTGGTCCTGACCGGTGATGCCTGCATGACGAAAAGTGGAATGACGCAGTAAACCTGCGACTGCAAATGCGGGACTCTTCCTAACTCTCAATCTCCCTTCATTTCTTCTGTGGGGAGTAGGATGAATGAATATCTACAGAATCCATCTGAAATACAGTTGGGGCTAGTCATTGAATGAGTGCATGGCGCTTACCCACTCTGAAGTTGCAATCGCCAGGAAGGCAGTTGCACTGTCGGCTGTACATGTATGGAAGACCGCGAGGAATTTTAGAGATAAGGCTCTCAGAAGAAGGACAGTTGCTTTTTGGGTCCGCTACCACACAACACCTCCAACGAAGCTGGCCAACACAGTCTTCACATCTTCACTTTCCCAGAATGTCACAGGCGTCACACTCGTGAGCAGACCGCTCGCCAAGATAACCAAACAGTCAGTTGGTCCTTTTGGTTATCTTGCTAACCATGCTCAGTCGCCGGACAGTGGTGAGAAAACGATGGCTTTGAAGTCCGCCAGTGCCCACCTAAAAGAAATATCTTTCGGTCGCCCTCTGCAGGAGAGTGAGACGCGAGCAGCGGACTGAAACTAAGCGACATATCATGGCAGACAGGAAACTACAACCGGGTACTAGGTTCGTACGTTCTGCTCCAGGAGTACCCACTCAGGCTTATATGCCAGTAATGTAAAGCGGAGACGTCCCTTCTGTAGTTGTCATTCCAACGGCTGACTTTCCAAGTACAAAAACAAATTTTAAGGGCACTGAAACCGTTGAAAAGCCACATTTTGAGCCACCTGCTCCAAAACCCACCAAACGGCTCTGCAAAACATTCTTTCCCCCACGAAGTTGGAAATGAAAGGCAATTGTTGGGGCCACCTCTGGTGATTCAAAAGACATTTACGTGGCCCTCCCTGCTAGGTACTTTCATCCATGGCCCCACAGAACCGAGCACATTGCCCCCTTTCGAATCTAGCTTCCGACAAACAAGAAAGCCAAATTTTTCGTGCGCTAAAGCTTTCAAACAAAAAAATGAAATTATCAGGGGCAGATAAACCACGGACTGCAGCATTAAGAGTGCTGATAAAGCTAACCGTAAGGTCGTTGACTTATGCACAGGTGGTGGTTTTACGCGCGCAGCCACGAAGGTAGGTCATCAGAACAACACGGCATAACAGACCGAGTTCAATCCCACCAGTGTCCTCAGTTCTAGTTCCTATTTTCCAACTTCCTCATCACGCTCCTTTCTTTTCCTTCTCGAAATCAAATGAGGTACTGGCTTTTAAGTGAACTTATACGAAATATCTGGGTCCGTTCAACAAATCGCCGGAAGTCAGTTAGTTCATGACACCCGAATCTATATGCTCGCCTTCACGAAGTCTTGGGTTGCAACTTACATCAGTGACAGTGAACTAAGTGTCCCCAGGTATTAAGTTAAACGAGCTGACTCCATTTGATGGAGAGTGGGGGTTCTGCGACTCTCCTCCAGCAATATCTCCCAACACCGACGGTCACCGGTAGATTTGAGGCCACTGAAAAATGTGACGCTTTGTGGCCTTGACTAGCACTGCGTGGGCAAGACTCCTAGTAAGGGTGATCCATCAGTCTTCCTCGTCAGACCCCCCAACTGAAATGCTGTTCTCATGAACATACAGAACCCCCTAAAACTAAAACGTTTTATTCATCCGCCCATTGTGAGTGACTCCAATGAACTCGGGATAAACTAGGGTTCAATTTCTCGCCAGACCAGTGTAAGCGGATTCTCGACCTCCATATCGGTGTTGATGCGGCGGAGAGCGTGGACACAGCATGTTTTTACCCCGATGCGACGTCGTTCCGGTCAGATCCCCTTCGTGCTCGTACTAGCCATCACTAATGAGAGCCACCTGGTAGACAGTGATCATCAGGCCGCCGCCTGGACACAGTGGTCATTCTCTGCTCGTCTTTGATCTTGTTTGCTACAGGTTATGACAACCATCAAAAAAAGTCCGCAGTTCGAAATTTTAATCAAGCTGACTTTGACAATCTTATCTGCCCCTAGGCTCACTTCTTCCAGATTATGACCCCGAGGACGAGAACTACCGTGCGTTTCAACGCGCAATTTAGAAAAAGGACAGTGTGTTTGTGTCACACAAACTGTGCAGTTTCTTTTTTCGGTCACCCCTTCCGCAGAGAATGCGTCGTCTCCTCGATGACGGTTCCCATTTGTTCGCGAAGCATAAGCTTAAGGAAACTCGGAGCACTTGAGTGCGCTCTACATTGTTTGGGCTAGGTTTAGATTGGAACTCCGTGAACACACTGAACTCGAACAAGAAAAATCCCCATCGGAGCCCGTGGGAACAAAAGCATCTTAGTTAAGCGTATTCGACGACTAAGAAAGAACAAACCGCCGGCTTTTTCTCCGGGATTGCCCGAGGGGGAGATCTCATCTGATTCCCTGGTTGTGACCGAGTTATTCAGACAGTACTACTCGGCACTCTACAAAGTCGCACCACCAATTTGGCACCATATCCTACAGCTGCAGGACTTCCCGTAACCACAAGTTACTGCTGAGCTCTCTGTGCTAGATGCTGAAGAATTTTTGTTCAATGTTAATTCATACACTGCTATGTGTGTTGACAGGATCTATCCTAGAATTCTCATGTATGCACCTGCTAGCCTGGCGGGACCCCTCTGTAAGCCGTTAAAGCCGACACTCTAGACTGGTATTCCCCCGAGTTCATGGAAAGAGACAACTGTTACACCCATCTTTGAAGCGGGTGTCCAGCACTCTCCGGTGAGCATTTGGTCAGTCAGCCTTACCAGCACTCCTTGCAATAAAATGCACCACTCATTGAAGCAAGCCATCTCCAAACATTTCTTAGCAGTCCATATTTTTTCCTAAATCCAGCCTGGATTTCTTTCTAACCGGCCATCCGCAACAAATATTTTTATTTTCATGGATAGTCTGGCGGGGGTCAAAGATAACGGTTTCATATTAGGTGCTATCTCCCTTCACTTTGCCAAGGCCTTTGACCGTGTCTTGAAAGACACCCTGAAACATAAACCGAAGACCTATGGCACTCAAGAAGAAGCTGTTCGCTGGGTTACCTCTATCTGAGAATAGAGATTTCAGAGTTAAAGCTGGATCAGGTCTTTTGCCACCCTTTTTTATTATTTCCGCGAGAGTTCTTCAAGGGTCAGTGTTAGGTTCTTTGTTATTTTTGATCTACATCAACGACCTTCGGGGCAATATTTCCAGCAATGCTCTTCTATACGCTGACGAACTTGAAATGTGGAATACCACTAAGCCCAATATACATCAGATTGACCTTGGCACGATTGAGCGCTGGCCAGACTATTGGTATCTCCTACTAAATGACAATAAGTACGCGTACATGAAACTCGTTGGAGATTCCGTCAATGCCTTCACAATTCTTAGCGCGCCCAACAAAGTACATACCATAAAATTCGATCTGAAGAAAGATCTGGGCATCTGCTTGCCGTTTAGCTCGTCCTTCGTATATCGCCACCAGATGGCGGCAAAAAATGGGCTGGCTGCTCTTGGGATGATTGAGCGCATTTCCCCACGCATAGGCAGGGAGTCATTTCAAACGCTTTACGGAGTTTATATAGGACTGCTCCTCGGGTGTATTAATCGAATCGTGTATACCGTCCTGAAGAAAGACATTAGCTGTTAAGCGTATCCAGCGCGTGGCTATGAAACAACTCACGGGACTACGAAATATCGCGCACGACACTCGACTTGAAATTCCTGATTTGTATCCACATGAGTTTCGACGACTGTGCGGTTAGTTCATCCTCACACACTCCCTCTTTAAAGTAGGTCTCGTGGAACAGTTCTTTCTCATAGCCAATTATGACGGCTGGCGATGACATATCAAGTAGCTATTAAACCTTCGTCCCCGAAATTTCCTTAGGCAGCGGGTTTTTTATAGGGTATACTGATTAAGCCTCCTTTCTGAGGCCCTTAGCAACGCTTCCAGAGATCCCTTTAAAGCACTACTTGATCTTCATTTAACAAATTTATCGGCTATGCCATTAGGCATACTGTGTTCTTAGTGTTTACCGTGATCCCCAAGAGCGGCGCTACATCCTGCTTTCAGTCGCTGCTTCTCAGGCCAAAAGAGGCCCGATTGACACTAAGCGAAATTACTGATTGGAGCCGGAAACTTCGGCCTCTGCCTTGAACCCATGTATCAGTTGCTGAATAGCTGAAATGTGTCAACCCCATTTGTGTCGTTTGTATTTTTAGAAGCTGCAGTTCAGCCAGTCTTGCCTCATTACTGATAAAAGGATCAACTGGCAATAGATTCCAAGAATGTGCAGGTGTTAGCTGCACCGATTTATCAAATGTATCGTGCACAAAGTGTCCTCTTGTTGATTTCAATGCATCAAAGGTTAGTTGAATAGAGAAGAATGGTCGTTTGGTGAACCTCTTATTGAATTCCTACACAAAAAAGCCTTACTTCAGCATGCATTCAGCACACCCGATGAAGGCGTGATCATACAGTGGATGTGCTGGACCAGGTGACAACTGATAACCCGAATGAAGTAGGCATCCTCAAAGTCGGACTTCCTGCTGCATGAAGTGATCATGAAAGCATTAGGCCGACATTCGTATCAGCTAACGTCTAGGTCCCAGACAAGTGGCGTCAAGTCTGTAGGGGGATTAGCATGAACAATATGATCGGTGAAGCGGAATTGAAAGTACGGCCAAAAACTGAGGAAGGCAATGATATTGAAATAAGTTATGCCAAGCTGAAAATCATTCTGCTGGGATTGGCCACCAAGTTTGTCCCACTTCTGGGGGTTACCCGCCGTGAGAAGCCACCTTGACAAAAGCGCGGTGCAAGCAAGGTTCAAACCAGGAGGCACCGTGTTCGGGAGAGATTTGAACGCACAACCACCCGGGTTCAACTGGAGTGTTGACTAGCATACAAGGAGAACTTGGCCAAGCAAGTCAAGTAAAACCCAGAGGTTTATCACACATGTGTTTGGTCTAATAACTCCAACCGGGTATCTGCTAGGTGTATCTGTAGCGAACAGGGAGAGAACAGAAGGGCCCAAACATTGCTTCAGCTTTTTGAGAAGGTGGATACAAGTGATGGTGGTGGATCGCCGTACACTCTCACCGCGCCTGAGTTACCCCGGTGGAAGTAGCGGTAGTAATTTCTGGAAAGATGCGGTGTCAGTTGGCTAATCTGGATATTACAAAGGCAGCAAGCCCTGATGATATTTATCCGACGATTCTAAGAGCATTTACGAAGATGTTTAATGCATCTTCCGATGTTCCAGCACAGATAAAAGCGTTCTTGCGGAATAGGAGCTTTTCTGTGCAAGCGGGAAACTCTAGGTCGCACACCGCACATACCAGTGGTGTTCCGAAAAAGTCAGTTTTGAATCCCCTGCTGTTCCTTGTATGCATACATGAGTTGACAAGGATGATCAGCTACATGTTTGCAGGTGATGTGAAACTCGTGGGATGCCCATACGAGTCTTTGATGCAACAAAACCCTGAAGAAGCCCACCAGTCGATTGTCAACCATGAACTCCCGTCAAAAGCTGCGAACTGTAAACGACTTGAGGAGGTCGAGACCGAGGACTCACTTAGATGAATAGGAGGGTCAGAGCAAAGCGTGTTCTTTTGGAAAACTACTGAGATTGGGGACCTGGGAATTCAGATTACCGGGAACATCAAGACGACCATTCTGTCTGTTTGTGGCCAGTAAAACGGATTGGGCATTCTATCATGCGTGAGACCACATCTAGAATATTATAGACAGGCCTGATGTCCAAATTTGGTCCCGGATGCTAAGGTCCCACAGAAGGTGCAATGCAATTTAGGGATTGTAGTGCTCCAACAGAAGAAAACACCTTAATCTTTTCTCCGAGAAAAAAGGGTGGCTGAGCGGTCTTACGGAATTTTCCAAGATCCTGGGTAGATTGGCTGGGACAGGATAGCGGCTGTTTCCTCGAAGAAAGAATTCATCATTCAAAGGACAGGAATTAAAGGTTGTGAAGTAGAAAGCTAGGACTCAAATCCGTGCTGACGTTTGCTCATATAGAGCCATGAACAGTTGGAACAAATTACCGCCGATTTACTTTCGCCAACCACGGTTATCGATTTTAAGCACAATCTGGATGCATGTTGATTGGTATTATTGCCTAAGCGGCCATAATCTACTCAACGTGACATCAGTCCTCTTTTTTCCTCTGTCTTCGTCTTTGTTCTACATCCTAGAACTTCCCCACAACCAGCCCCAGACAGTCTGCCTAGGAATTATTTATTTGGTCATTTGTCCATCCTCAGCCATTCTTCTGTCCTCGTAGCTAGGAACTGTTGTCTTGTCATCCAGAAGTATAGAATAGGTTGTGATGACATTAGCGTTGGCTTTGGTCCTGTCCACTAATCTGAGCATATTGTGATTACTGGAGGTGATTCCAATACCACTTTCCTACACCGTTTAACTTAGTACTCAATAGATAGCACTCATAGAGTGAACGAGGACTTGTTTGGGAATATTTTTGCTGCCCATTTAATATTGAACTCTGTCCTAGCAGGCTGCTTATACATCAAAGATGTCGAGGCAGTATTGAAGAAGTGCTTTCCTTCTCTAACTGTCGCAGCTCCATTGGATCTTCGGAGCTCTTCGGACATCAACCGGCTACTAGTCTCAAGTACTAAGATGTGATTTGAGCTAAACGTTACTCTTGAAACAGTATGGCGTTCGGTTCGCCTAACTAGTTTCAATCGTTGGCTCATGGGGATTGTTTATCGTTTTTTGTCTTTTGGTCTTGCTAGAGATGAGTCAGTTCTGAGTGTAATGAGGAACGTGGCCTCAATAGGTCTTCCCGATATCCCCTTGATGGACGATCTTTATCTTCCGAATATAAATTCTCTTGCCTACTTGTACATCGAGTCTGTGGAGTCCATACCAACGCGCCTCCCTAACGTTGTCGAAATGTTGGGCTTTAGTGAACAGATATCAGATTTCACGCGCTTGCGGGATGGCCAGTAACCTTCACTTTGGGACTACTTTTTTACTAACGAGGATCCAATGGTCAGTAATCTTGAAGTAACCTCGCCGCCAAGCTTGATCGACCGGGCGGCCCTTTAATCTGATTTCTTCTGCAGCACCAACCTTATCAGCGCAGTTACCAAGAATCGCAGAATCTTCCGTAAAATACAAGTTGGTCGGTTGCGTTCTCATTTGGCCTCATAAGAATGAGATGGCTACACTTTGTCTGCCTGTGTTGGCGAACTGTGTGAAGAAGTAGGTGCTGTCCTCCCCGCAGTCTGTAATAAACCTACGCCACTGGTAACCCCGAAGTGCAACAAGCAGTCATGTGAACGACCTCGCCGCACCTTACAATTCATTCTGGAAAAACGACATGCATCTGTGAGCTACTGGTTTTCCGGACTACAAGACTGAAAAAAGTATACACTCGTTCATAATAATTGCATTTCGTTCTTTCGCAAAGACCGGCCTCATTATCAGCAGCTGTTTACTAGACATTTTGTTGCTGATTTAAGCAGTCTACTTCGATTCAAACCTACATCCCCAAGGGCGAAAACAGGGTTGCCTCAATTCCTCGGTCCGATAAGATTCACAAACTTCGAGGCTGATTCCGCCCGTGGTTTCGCGGAGTTTCACGGCAGTGATTTTGCTCACACGTTGTCCGCCAGATTCCTTCTGCCATCGACTTCGAAAGCATGAACAACTTGGATTCTGTTGTTCTGACTAGGCTCCACAGTCTTGAAATCCTTCCTCTCGGTCCAGATGGCGTTTCACAGAAAACCCCTCAAAAAGCGGCCTTGCAGGTCGCCAGTCCCCCTAGCCCACTTTTCACCCGGTCTATTTCCAACTGAACGCTACCCAGTATTTGGAAGTTAGTGAAAACCAACTTTGTCTCCAAAGAACTCCCTCTAGTGGATAGCACTCAGTAGCCTTGCTCTCAAATGGGTCTGACGTACTGAAAACACTTGTCCATGAGTCACTTTATGACTATCTTTCATCCCGTAGGTTCCTTTGTGAAGCACAACATGGCTTTCGGAAGGGATGTTCGCGTATCACTCATTTTCTATTAGCCACTGACGAGTGGACGACTGCAGTTGACCAAGGTGTTCCGGTAAACATCGTGTACCTAGATTCCACCAAAACGTTACATCTTATGAATCAAGCTGTTCTGCTTGGTAAAATTCGCCGCTAAGGGGTTCGGGGTGGTATTGTTCGATGGTATCCTGGAAGTCTCCAAGTATCCGAACCACTGTTCTGCCTGCTTTGTAAAGGCTTAAAATATTACTAATTTACGTAACCTTTGAAGTGAGATTCGCCGCCTTTCAAGAAGATTCTCGACTTTTTGGCATTATCTTTGGCATCCCACCCACACGCTCGCCTCTTAATTGCAGTCGCTCTGTACTGTCTGGATTTGTGTTTGGTCTATTTTTCACCTTTGATTCCTCATCGGTCACAAGCCATATGACTATGGGCGAGTTTGTGATCATGTTGTTTCTGCACTCAGCGACTTGATAAAACTGTTTGAAGGTCAGTATTCATAATGTATTCATGCGTCCGTTTTGGGTTATTGGGTTGACCGGGAAGTTCTGAGTTAATTGCGTTTACTCTGTCGGCCACTGTTCGCTGTCATTATCTGCTTTTCACTTATCGGCCATGTGGTTGTCCGTCGTTTTGCTCCCTGCTATAGTGAACCCGCGGGCCCACTGACCACAGATGTAGTTACACCAGATGGTTGGAGTCTTACATCATAAATTGGCGATATAAAGTGCAGGTGAATCGCGCTTTCTAGCTGCCATGAATGCCACACTGGTGTCCTCCCAGGTCTTTTTCTTCGGCTACCTTTATTTCTCATATTTATAGACGATATTCTTACTTCAGAGTCCTCTCCCTTGCTGATTTCCATAAATGATGTCAAGATTTGGCGTATCCTGGGCACACCTGACGATTAGGCCGTCCCACAGAATGACCTCAGCAGTCTGTACTATTAACGTCATTCCAATAAGCTTGCTTGCTACGCTGGAAATTGCGAGACACTGCACATCCGCGACTTGAAAAATACCGTCTACTCTGTTGGCGGCATACTTATTCTGGCGGTCGCAGGTGAGAAGGAGTATCGCACGTTGGTTTGGCATACCGTTTTGTTCAAAAAAGCGTATTTTCCCACAAATTCGCCTTATTTGCCAGGAAACATTGAAAGTCTGTTTTTGGTCATTTGCATGCTTACCAACATTCTTGGAAGTTCGAGAACATGCGCTTGCCTCCGATTGGTTCGTTGAATGGCGTAGGCCCAAGGACATCCAAAACCTATAAGTACAGCTGCTGTTACCGCGATTTTACTTTTGGGCTGAGCGGCAAATATAGTTCTTTTGGAAGGCATCTGCCTTCTTACTTGTTGTGAGGTTCTAAGCTTTAAGGTTTTGGGTTTCCATATTTGCCCCTTGGTTTTCGTGCCCTTTTGCGATATCGTTGCTTCCGTTCGAGATAGAGATACTGCTCGCGGTCTTTGCGTTTGTTGTTGCTTCTCTGTCGTGGGGCTCGTACTAGTTGGCGATGGGTGCCATTTCTAATCAGCGGCGCTGGACGGTGCTGACGTTAGGCCGCTGTTGCAGCAACAGATGAAGCTTATGGAGATCCCTCTCCAACGTTCCAAACAGTCTGGTGGTGCGCAGTGCGTTGACAGTTTGGCAACCGGTATCCCTCAGTTCGTTTATGACCCGCTTGCGAACGTGACATTCGATTTTTGGTTCCGCCGGTACGATGACATGTTTTATGTCGAATTTGCCAATCAGGATGATCTGTGTAAGGTCCGGCTTACTTTCCGCAAACTCGGCATTGTGATCCATCAGCGGCACACCAACTTCATCTTACCCAAGAGACCACTTGATAAAACCTTCAACGAAGGGATTTATATCCTGTCGCAGATATTTGGCGACCAGACTTCCTTGTTCAACCCGCGATACCGCTGACTCCGGCTGACCTAGCGAGACCCTGATGACTACGTCACCCACATTGGCATCGTGAATCGTGGATGCGAGCGGTTCAATCTATTCCCCCGTAGGATGGAACAATTCAATTGTCTAATCTTTGTCCGCGGCCTCTAGTCTCCTAATGATCTTGACCTCTGTACACGCCTACTCAATAAAGTTCGAACAGACTAGTTAGTTAACCTTCAAGACCTCACTACTGGAAGACCACAGATTACTCAGTCTGAAACGTTATTCTGCTTTAATCCAGAACCCTGTTCAGTCCTCCTCTTTTGTCAACACAGTCACGCGTTCAAGATAACGGCAACAACCCTCCCCAGCAAATTACCTAGTAACCTTTACCTTCAAGAAGAGGCGGCCCTCTCCTCGTTGTCATTACGACGCATGGGCTACACGCGTTACCGCCATTTCAAGCAATACCGGTGTCAGCGTTGCAAAATGGTGGGTCACAAGGACGACTATTGTCGACCACGCACGCCAGGTAGTCAACGTGCAACCAACAATTGGCCGCACTCACCTCAGTCCAAACCAATCGCTAGGTCCAGCAGCCGGCTTGACTCCTTCAAAGTCGATATCTACTCATGCAGAAAACTGGTGTCTGTACTGATCAACGGACACCCAGCTCGTCTCCAGTTTGACACTTCGTCCAATATCACGGTCATCAACCGATTTTAGAAGTCAGACGGCCACCCGCCAGTCCAGCTGGCATCCTACATTGCCGCAGACGTCTGTAGTGGTACAGTGCAATTAACTGGGCAACTGGCTTGTCGTGTCAGCTTCATGAACAGAGCCATCGATGGAGCCTGTTATCTCTCTGGTCCAAACCTCAACCTTCTTGGTCTCGACTGGCTTGAAGGACTCGGACTGACAAAACTACCAGGCACGGACATTTGTAATCAATTGCAGTCCTCCACAGGGGAGCCATCACGCATGGTGGATGAACCCATTCAACGCTTCCAGTCGGTGTTCGATGGAAGTCCTGGCTGCTTCACTCATGCCCAATCGGCTTTCTACCTCAACCCATGGCTCAACTTGTTTTCCGCCTAAGATGTCCTGTACCCTACGATATCTTACCTCTCGTCGACCAGGAACTCAGACGACATAAGGATCTGGGAGTGCTGAAATTTGTAACCTACTCATACTAGGCAGCCCCCATCGTTGCCATGAGGAAGACCAATGGATCAGTTCATATCCACGCTGATTCCTTTACCGGGCTGAACGCTGTCTTTTAAGCTGGCTGCCGTCTACCGTCCGTCACTGAAGACCTGTTCACGATAATTAACGGTGGAACATGCTTTGCCAAGCTCAAGCTGGCCGATGCACACCTGCAGGTGAAGGTCGCCCCACACTCCCGTGGTTTGCTGACGATCAACACACATCGCGGTCTGTACGCGTACGTCAGACTGCCATTAAATGTCAACACCGCCCCAGCTATTTTTCAGCAGATCATGGATGTCATGATATCCCGCCTGCCTGACAAAGCTGCCTACCGGGAGGACATCATTATTTCTGGACGAACACGTGACGATCTTCGTGAACGAATCTCGGCCGTTCTACAACTTGTCCAAGAGTACGGGTTCCGGCTTCGAGCAGATAAGTTACAGTTTTTATGTCGTCTATCAAATACCTCGGTTCCGTCTTCAAAGCTGCTGGCCGCCCTCCGGACCCTGAGAACTTTCGTGCTATTGAGTACATGCCAACTCCAAAGGGTGTTCCATCGCTTCGTTCGTTCCTGGGCCTCGTCAGTCATTGCGGCTGTTTCCCGCCTTCGTTACATGACGTCCAAGCACTAGTCAACCGACCCCGCTGGAAGCGGCGCTGGTCGCTGCTGTGTGCACAAACCTTTGGCAATATCAAGCCCATGCTGGGATCTTTTGCGGACCCACTCTGATCCCAACCTCCCTATCGTCGTAACGGCAGGTGCCTTCAACTTTGGCGTTGGCGCCGTGATCACTCATTTCCCTCAAGATGGATCTGAGAAGGCCATTATGAATATTGCACTGACTCCAAAAGATGCAGAGAAGAACTATGGCCAAGTCGAGAAGGAGGCTTTTGCATTCATCTTCGTAGTAAAAAGGTTTCATAAGATAATCTGCGATAGTAATTTTATACTTCTGAAGGACCACAAGCCACATCTCTCCATCTTCCGCTCAAGGAAGGGTAGACCCGTCTACTCTGCCAGTCAAATGCAGCGCTGGACCACGCTTTGTGTAATCAGTGGATAGGAAAAAGCGAATGTTTGTTTCAAAAGGATTGGCTTGAAGGCCGTTTCAAAGAAAAAAATCGTTTTGGTGCGAATCCACGTTTTTAAATATTTTTGGAAATTTCAAAATCGGAAGTTCGGACAAACTGCCAGAAGTACACCCATTGTAGATGAACAGCGTTGAGGAGAATACTGGAATACGCCGAGTAAGTGTCAAAAGTACTGGTTTTCTGATGAAAACATTTCCTAACATTTTCGCGAAATCAAGCCGTTGCTGGCTTTAGCTCACTGCCTCAAGTCTTGCAAATGCTTTCATTGTAATTTTCGAATGAAATGTGTCGTTATATAGCCTGAGAGCGCTTAATTTCGCGGCGTTTTTTAGATATTGTCGAAATGAAAATATACGGCCATATAATGTTGGCAGTGCATTTCAACAAGAACAAATTTGATGGTAAAACATGTATGATAATGTTTCCAGCTCCCTTGCCTATACGACGTTTATACTATTCCTCTTTGCCTGCAAGGCTTCAGGTAGATACTGGCCGACGAAACGTTCATCTTAGAAATGGTTAAAAGTAATGTTGTGATATTGTTGTTTCCTTCGCCTGTGTGTACGGAATGGCGCAAATAAAGGGTATGATGTCCCACTCCATCACCAAAACTACCCAGAAGTGTGGTGTATTCTATCTGTCGCATTGTTTCCGACAAGGCTGAGGTTGCTTGGCGTTTACACGAAACAATATACGGAAATGAATGAACTCAAGTTGACTGCCGACCAATTGGGGATACACCACTCAGCTAGTCACAACACGATGTTCAAAACGCCAACTATCAATTACGGTGCAGAAAATTCTTTTAATACCAATGGTATTCAACGGAATCATAAGTGGTGATAGGCGTGCGCCCCAAACGCTTCAAATACAAGTTTCTCATGACTTCCCGCACGTGTTCGCCCCCCATGGTAAAAGTCAACCTGAAGAACCAGCTACTAGTGTGGCCGCATACTGCACTCTGAGACGTTGTTCATGGCCTAAGTCAATCGGATGGAGCAGCTACTAGCGTGAATTCTGTGCGTGCGTTCACTGAATTAACGCGAGATAATCGCAACTACCATCGTACGCAAAACGATGATATTAATGATTGCGGGAGACCGAAAGTATATTATACGATAATTACAATAGGTCGCAGTTAGCGCTAAAAGACACCAGGTTTATTCTTTTCTCTTCTACCATTGCATATACATACATCCATACATTGCAGCATATTTCGTGCCTTGGTTCCACTAGTTTCTAAGCGCTTATATTTGTTTAGAATCCTGTGTGTATATTTGAATGATGCAGTCAGATATCTCTGTCTCCATGTCGTTGCTGACCGAAGTAGACACCTTGAGTTTTCGTGTCGCTGGTTATGTTCCAGACGGCCTAGAGTACTGGCTAGCGCAAGTTGAGCTGTGGTTCCAGCTAGTGCGGATCACTGGCTAGACTGCCACATTCACCTACTTGGCTGCCGCGCTGCCAATGTCGGTCGCACCTTATGTCAGATAATTAGTGATTAGACCACCTGAGACCAACTCTTACGACACACTCAGGAGCGCATTCTTGGAACGTCTCGTCGTATCAGATGAAAAAAGGCTTAAGCAGGTCCTTAGCGATTTGCAGCCAGAAGACCTTACTCCATCTCATCAGATGACCTTACTCCATCTCAGTTGCTTCGGCAGTTGAGGCAGGTGGGACAGAATCGTAAGATCGGTGACAAACTCACGCGTTACTTCCGGATGCAGAAACTACCCTACTTTGTGCAAGCAATTATCTCTCCATTCATGTCGAAGAGTTCCCTGGATGATTCAGCAAAATCGGCGGACTTAGTCATCGAGCATCTTCCTAGCAGAATGTATCAGGCAGAGGTAAACACAGAAGGCATAATCGTCGATTTGGCAGCAAAAATGAAAGAACTTTGTCTGGAAATCCTAGCTGTTAAAGCTTCTCGCTCTCGCCCCGCTTCCAGAGGACGTAGCCCTTCCAGATCCCGTTCAAGAACTGAATACAGTTGGTATCACCATGGATTTGAGACCAAGGCACGGAAATGCACTAAGCCGAGCACCTTCTCGGCCGTCTCGGGAAACGTGAGTGCCAGCAACTAATGGCGAAAACTGCTGCTGGCAGTCCTATTCCTGGTCGCCTATTGTTTATACACAATAAAAATTCTAGGTTGCGTTTTCTGGTAGACACCGGCGCTCAAGTCAGTATCACCGCCTAGAAAAGAGGACACGCCCAGTTCGACACCCTTCTAGCTGCGGGCGGCTAATGGAACCCCAAGACGCTCATCTGGCACACGCTTCCTTACGTTGAATGTGGGCCTGCGGCGTGCTTTCCGTTGGGTGTTCATTACAGCGGACGCATCAGATGCCATCTTGGGCATGTAGGTCTTAAAGCATTTTGGGTTACTTGTCGACGCAGGTCATCACAAGCTCTTAGATACTCCAACGACTATATCCACCATATGCACTATTTCCTCCTCAGGTCGTTGCCTCCCGAACCGAGTGGTGGTGATGCGTACCAACCAGCTCCGCGTGAATTCCTGGAATTGACTTTGCCATCTAACAAGCTGCCCGCCGTCCTTATGGACGTGATACGCCACATTAAAACGAACAGCCCATAAGTTTTTTATCGATACCAGACAAATGGCGTATCGCTCGTAACGATTTTCAACATATGCTGGACATGGATATAATTCGCCCTTTCAATAGCTCATGGTCATCTTCTGTGCACATGGTGCCAAAGAAGACGGAAAACGATTGGTGCCCTTGCTGAGACTATCGTGGATTGAACAGTGCCACTTGTCCAAATAGGTACCCTGTCTCACAAATCCACGATCGAACTGTCAGTCTTACAGGCAAAACAACCTTTGGCAAAATCGGCCTTGTCCCCGCCTACCACCAGATACCGGTAGAACAGGAGGATATACCAAAAACAGCTATCATTACTCCATTTGGTCTGTTGGAATTTTTGTGCATGGCATTCGGTCATCGTACTGCCGCACAGACGTCCCAAAGTCTGGTCAACGAAGCCACCCGTGGGTCAAAATTTGCGTATGCATACGGTAATGACATCCCCGTGACTGGCTGTTCTCTGGAATAGAATATCATCCACATGTTGATTTTGTTTCAGGGTCTAGCGTCGTATGCCCTTAATGTCAATCAAGCTAAGTCCGAATATGATCAAACCTCGCTGAATGTTTAGGCCACAGCACCTCGGTAGATGGGCTGGAACCAATTGATTCTAAGGTCAAAGCTTTTCGGTCGTGCCAGCCTCCCGACACAATCCACAAGCTCCGCCGCCTCATTGATCTGTGAATAACTATCGTCGATTCAGTCCCAACAACGTCAAGCTTATGCAACCTCTCATTTACTTACTTTTGGGTAATGAACCTACTTCGAACCCAACCCCGAAGCCATTACGGCTTTCGCCACCGTAAAGGAGGCAGTCGTCTCTGCAGTCATGTTGCTCTTCCAATAACTAAACTCACCAATCGGCATTGCCGTGGATGCACTGGACACGGCCATAGGTGCACTGCTACGGCAAGCAAGTCGGAAGAATTGGCAACCCACTGCATCCCCTTCTCAACGCCTCAGCGATACCGAAAGGCGATAAAGCACCTTGAGTAGTGAGCTCTTAGCTGTGTATAGGGCTGTGCGCCATTTTTTCCACGCACCCGAGGGCCGTGATTTCATTATTTTCACGGATAACGAACCTCTCGTATACGCTTTGAGAAGTAACTCCAATAGAAGATCACTTCGAGAAGCTCGACGACTGGACTACATAGCCCAGTTTTCTGCAGACATCCGCCATGTCTCCGGAGCCGCAAATGTCGCCGCAGATACCTTATTACGAGTGTACAGCATGTCTATAACCACCAACATAATGTCTCATCGCAACTCATCTGCACAGTAACAGTCCGACTGCACGTTCATGGATGATCTAAAACTCACTACCTTACACATTGTCACAGTCTCATTGACATCTTCGCCTGATAACATTACACGTGACAATAAGATGGGATACCCCAGACCAATCGTGCCACATTCGTTAAGAAGGGCAGTTTTCGAGGCGCTGCACATCCTGTCAAACTCAAGAATGTGCGCTTCATTAAGACTGACTGCGGATCGATACGTCTGGCTTAACACGACTCGGGACGTACGGCACTAGGCCTCTTCGCTTCCATGCACGTCAACGTTCCAAAGTCAACCGGCTTATGAACAGCCCGCTGGGAGCTTTCCCAACTCCCGACGATCGTTCTGAATTTGCCCACCCGGACCTCGTAAGGTCACTTCTTCTTTCTCGAGGCTACATCTACCTACTCACGTGTATCGACCGGCTCACTCGTTGGCCAGAAGTCATACCGTTGTCAGACCCAGCAACGATATCTGTCGCTCGCGCTTTTGTGCAACATTGGATCGCACGTTCTGGTTGCCCGTACATTATTACAACTGATCGCGGTAAGCAATTCGAACCAGCCTTATGTTAACAACTGGCCAAGCTGTTTGGCGTGCGCCGAGCACGCACCACAGCACATCATCCACAAGCAAACAGGCTCTTGGAGCATTTCCATCGTTAGCCCAGATCTTCATTACGTGATCACCGGCAGATAGATTGGACGGAAGCCTTACTACCAGTTTTACTTGGTATTCGTAATTGCGTCAAAGATGACAGTACGACCCCAACGCCACTCGTCTGCGGTCGTCCTTTAGGCATTCCAGCCGTCAATCAAAGCCGTTATCGACACCCAGGACTACGCCGATTGGCTGGTCGATTACCCGCAGTCACTAGAGGCGGGCGCTACATGTATTCAACAATCCTCGTCTTACGTTCCTAAAGAACTGAGCATTTGTTAATTGGTGTTTCTGTGAACGGGCTTTGGTGAGAAACCGTTGCGGCAACCGTGTAAAAAGCCTTTTCGTGTCATTAAGCGGGTTGCAAAAATTTATAGGATCGACAGTTTCGGTCAACACCTCACGGTCTCGAGTGACAGCCTTAAACCTGCTTCCATCGACTTGTTCCCCCGGTGTGACAGGACAGGCACAATCCGAGCCGTCTACACCAACATCAACCCCCGACTTAACCCCAGCGTTGACCTCCGCATATATTCCCGACGACCTTCCTCCTCAACCTACAACCTGCTCAGGGAGGCGCGTCCATCTTCCCGCGAGTAATCTCGAGTTGTTTACTACTTCAATTCATGCTTGTGTCAGTCGGCAACTAACAGTTCTTCGCAGGTAAAATTTTCTAGCTCGTTTTGTGCGCAAGAAGCCTGCAAATAACTATGGACATCCTCAGGCGTTCCGAGACACGCGTTATGGCGGATGTCCGTTTTTTCCCTAACGTCCAAGTACCTCACATTTTTTCAGTTCTAGGTCTGACGCGATGCATAGCAGCAGTCAGTTCTCTGCTTTGTCCAGGGGTTGAGGCTGCTGAGGTAGCCGTTGCTGGAATTTGTACTGTTGGGCGTCTGATCTCGGGGGTGTCGAGAAGTAGGTCCAGTGGCAATTTGTCCTTATCTCCTGCAGTGTCTGCGAAATGGTGTGGGCGAAGTTGGTTTCGGTGACGCACCCAGATGTCGTCTCCTACGCTGACATCGTAAACGACCGTGCCACTCCGTTGCTTGACTGTTGCTGTCACCTAGTGGAGGCTACGTGGATAATAGTCCCTTGCATAGACCAGATCGCCGATGGATAATCCACGTCGGGAGAACTGCTGCGTATCTCCTAAGGGTTATTCCACTGTAATCATCGCATCGAATTTTGCCATTAGCCTGCAGCCAGTGGAAGCTTCTGCAGACAAGAGTCCACTGGGAACCGCCAGGTTGGGGTTGTTCTGTAAGTGAACAAGAACTTGACAACATTTCTTCGGTCGGTCCTTCCACGCGAGACTTCACAGATGCCCTCTTGAAAGTGTTGGTGGAACGGTCGACTTGACCGTTGGAATATGAATGGTATGATAGTGAGTGCAGGTGTCGGATGTTGCTCTGAACACCAAACTCCTTGAACTGGACCGAGGTAGACTGCGATCCATCGTCCGAGACGAGCACCTCCGGAAAGCCGTATTGGCGCGTCGAGCCCCAGACATGAAAGCGACCCGAACATCCGTGGTTACACCACCATGTGGATTTTGCGGGACACTTCGACGGTACGGCCAAACTCATTTTGCTGGATGCGTAATCCAGGTGGTCTGAGATGGTTCCACTGGCGCACGCCACAACCCCAACCACCCTCAAAAACCTACGACGGTTTGGGTTTTGGTCCCCATAATTGCGCTTTGGTCTTCCTGTCGTTTCGCGATATCGTTGCATTCGTTCGTGATAGAGATACTGCCCGCGGTCTTTGCGTTTATTCTTGCCTTTACCTGTCAGGAGTTCGAACGCCTTGTAAGTTCACACAATATCGCTGCGAGTGTGAAAATCTGTAACAATGGCGTGGTGTTACTCAAGAGCCCTTTTGGTCAGTTTGATTCCGCTCGCTTTAAACTACTATACAGTAGCTTCGCTCGTCTATAATCGGCGAATAAAGTTGCGGTCTGGCCAACTTTTCTTCGAAAGGACAAAACGCTCCCTTACAAAATGCAACGACCTTTCACCGAGGCCGTTCGGGGCCTCCAAGGAAAATTTTGTGAAGTTGGACTATCAACTCTGAATATGTACTCTCTAGATCTCCGACGGCTCAAAGGCCACTTCATCCCTCATTTTTCGGTCTCTACATCTGCAGGCTGCTAATGCAGCCCGATATTCAGCAATGCAGTTCGCTTTTGGGCCACTCTGTCAAAGCAGAGGTTCAGCATAGTCGATTAGATTACTAACATGGCCTCTTCTCTATGCGAGTTTGTCAGATGCGGAGTGCCCTATCCGACTGTGTGATTTACGCCGATTCTATTTCCGTTTTTAACGGTCGTCTGGTTGATTACGTATTCTTAGTTCCAATGCTGCACTGGCTTTTCGTGTTCCAAGAACGATTACCACTTTGTGATTCTACGGCCGGAAATACGGAATCCTCAAGAGCGTTGCTTTCAACCTCCGTCATCATCCCACTGATCCACTGATATGGTAAACCTTTTTAAAAGGGTGTTCTAAAAGGAAGGTTTGGGCAAAGTTGCTAGAAGGTATTAATCCGCCACATGTTTTTGGCAAGCCGCGCGATCACACACAGAGGTGAATGTTCTTCAAATTCAACATTGGACCACTGGGTACCCTCAGAGACTCACTGGCTGGAGAAAGTGGGTGATTCCTGGTTCAAGCCGATCCCTCCTGGAAAATGGACCAAACCGAACTAACCTTTTGTCAATGATACACGAGTCCGAAGCTGAGACCATGAATTTCCCATTGTTCCCGCTGTCAAATGCGCCAGACACATGGAGGCCCTCGTGGGTCCGTTGCCTCGATAAAAGAATGTAGCGACCACAACTGCGTATCTGGTTTTGCTCGTATTCTTCAAGTCGCACGGTCCAGTTTGGGTGTTTTCGTTATATTTACGAAAATTTATGCGGTGTTTTCACGGAGTACAGCGAGTTATATGATTTATTGGAAATCAAGGAAAGCAGCTTATCCTCCATTAATCGGCTGCTATACCGCCAGCAGGACAGATATTGTAGCATGACGACACTGACGTTGATTATCGCCTCCAGAGGGTATTCCAGACCTCCTGGCTAGGGATTGGAAAACGCTGAACGCCTTCGATTTAGGATGTTATCATATATAGCAAAGAGTGCTGCTGGTGTTGTGGATCTGTGTATTCGACACACGGTTTCGATAAGTCTAAGACAGCCTAGAAGCTTAGAGTACAACTCACTCAAATCTAATCAGCTCGTCTATTTTGATATCCTGCGAGCTTCCATAGACCTTAAAGCCAGTCGGCAAAAAAGGATGTAGCATCGCTCTTGGGGATTATAGCATATACTAAAAACAGAGTAGGTTTACGAATTCAGCAACGTCCCGGGTAAATGAGAATATAATAACACTTCAAAACAGCACATGGAAGAAGAATAGCCACAAATAGAAGGTCGTTTTGTTGGTTGACAACTTTGTTAAAAATGATTTGTCTCTGAGGGTCTTGGGGTTATGACTTCTTGAGCCTCCTATCGTGAGCTCCTCGGTTGCTGTCAACCACTAGGCTGAGGAGTTGTTTCACTAGTCCTGCGTCGAAGAACCTCGGGAAATAAGCCACTGCTGAGTCTTAAAAATTCTGGGGGATGGAGATCAAAAACTTCAACGCGAGACTCACATAAGAATTGTTGCAGACCAGTGACAATTCTGGCACTTACATTCAGTGTTCGCTGTACCTTTCCCAAGTCCGATGTACACGACTGAGCTGGCATACTCAGACAGTGGTGTTATATGTATTCCGCAAGATGTTTGGCGTTAGACCCTCGTCCACTAACAATTTAATACGCCTTTCCCGAAGAGCAGTCGTAACGTAGTCCTGACAGGCATTGAACTAGAGAACACAGTTAGGTTTGGAAACAAACCGTATATTTCCAGCATGTATTTGGAAATATGATAAGTAGTTAATTCTAGCCTAGTCTGGGAACAACGGCAGCAACCAAGAGGAAAAAGAAGAGAAGCGCGAGATGGGCTACAGCCCACTCGACGGCGCTCAAAAGCGCGCCAAGCGAAAAGTGCGTGGAACCTTCGAGTGCGTTAAACAACGCTCGAATAGGTTCGGGTTAAACGACCTTCAGTAATGAAATAATAGATAAGTCGTTAAGCAAGCGGCAAGCATTCACTGCGTGCAATTAGTTGCACGACTGAAGAAAGTGGCACTGAGTTCGTATCAGGCCTCCTATTGCAGGCATACACAGGATCATGCGTACAGAACAGACAAGCAGGAAAACACGGTTGCAGCCGTGATCCTTAGAGAAGTCACACGATCGCCGGTCACTACACATCCACCTCTACCAGGAAAAATCTTTTTGCCATCTGGTATCCCTTTTTACTGACCAGCCGATAAAAGAGAGATAGCCGTCAAGATGTCTAGGTCTTCTCCAAGTCTTTTTTCAGGATATCTGTTATGGGAACTCTCCCATAAAGTCTCACTCCAGATTCTATTAGTTACCCAGTGACAATAATTCAGAAGACAACAAACAGCGCAGTATTTGTACATCGCCACAACCGGGGAACAGAAAAGTGCACAGTAAGTAAGCCTTCTGCGTGAAGCGCGAGAATCGGGAAAGTGAGGGAGTTCCAAGCCAGCGGAAATAGAGCATACAGTTGGGCTAAACCAACATGCCTCTTCAGGAAGCGTCAAATTGCACAACAAAATACCAGCCAAACTTATGTCGGTCTAAGAGGTCGTTACACATTTGTACCTCGTGTGCTACGTATCACGAGTAAAGTTTTGGAGTCTCATGGTGATGTACACATTCGTTGTCACCCAGAGTGCTACCCCAGTCGTTTGACGAGCACTCAGTACTGTTAAGATCAATCCATAGTGCACCGGAATCACAAACGTCAGCATAAATAACGGTGTCTCTTAAAATGGGGTCAGCAAGGTCAGTTGTATATATTAACGTGTCAGGTATAACACAGGACAAAATATGCATCCTTGGGGGAACAAAGTGCTGTGGAGACCAGGGAAGAAATGTAGAGTACTCCCCAGCTTTTACTCCGTAATTTCTGCCGTCAAGGAAGGATTTGGTCCAATTTAGAATCTCTCGTTGGATGCCATATTCCTCCAGTTCATCTAAAAGAGGGCCGTGTTGAACGCATCCCAAGGTTTTGGCGAAATTAAAGAAGATATGTGACGGAAGGTATGTGTTTCCGTCGTGTCAATGTTACATTGGAATATCAAGTTACGTCCACTGTTCTCAACACGGGCTGAGTACCGATCTGGCCGCTGGAATGTTCCGTGGTTATTTTTCCAAACGTACGGCTTCGATCGACCATTATGTGTGTTCATTATTCACAATCTGAGATAGCTATTTCGATAGCAGTGTTAGATCCTCAACCATGGGCCTGTTAACGTTCATTGTCTGACGCTGAATCATGCCGTGATCCCCGGCGCGACTGTTAGACACAGCGATGAAGGGCGATTAATCCTACCAGAGGTTCACACAGGAACCACACGCGTCTAGGCATACGTGGGGACGAGTATAAGGGGGTAGTTTAAAGTGTGGACAAAACGGAGTAGCAAGTTATGTCCGTTTAAAGCAGCTGGAGGAAGACGCGTAATAGTTATACGAAAATAGGAACCTAGCACGGACTACGGAGTGATGCCGAATAGCGTTCAGTAATGATGTCCTACATGTTGAATGTGACGAACGGAGCGAGCGAAACAGTTAGCATAGATTGAAATGACAGACTTTACCAAGTTTACTGTATCCGCTTACCCACAACTGCCGCGAGGCTACCTAAGTGTGGTGATTGCCGAGCACAGGTGAAAAGTCGTGTTATCCTCCGTTACCAATATTTTTAGTAATCTGATATATTGGTATTCACCGCTATTACGGGCATCGTAATTTACACACATACGGCTACACTTCATTTCAACTCGCGAACCTGAGCTCTATAGCTGAGGTGCCACGTGTCCACGTCCAGTAACTGAAACTGAACTCACCCGCCGAAGCAACTGGCTCTTCTCAGTGGAACGCGACAAGCGACCACAACGAGAGTCTGTCTAATGCCCATAATACCAGTTTCCATGCGATGGCGTTCAGTTCGGGATAACCAAAGATTGAGTAAAAGGCGCGGCCATCTGTTGCCAGCTAAGCCTGTCTACAGTTCTTGATATATTGGGAAACAGTCCAAACTCGATCGGCAGCCTTCCAGAGGAGAATGCGACCGTTAGGGTCGAGCCGCTTGATTGAGCGGTATGTTGGCTCCATAAAGTCGTCTCGAGTTCTAAATGTTGGGGACATCGGAGGTTGGCCGCTACACTACTTGCTAGCACGTGGAATCAGCCGCTGTTGCGAGCGGTTGAAGAGCACTGGGTCCTGCTGCTGGATTTCGTGCGGTGAGGTTGAGGATACCGCCATATTCCTGATATGCCTGGCCCTGTAAAAGTGTTGGGGAGCAATGGAATCGTGACGTTATTAAAGTGGCTAAAGTGAATACGATGACGCTTACAGGTTGGTGCAAGTTTTTTAGAAGGTGTTCTCGGCGCCATAATTGCCGTACTAACGGTAGTTCTTGAGTAATCGTTGTGTGAGCGGCGGGACTGTTGTCCATGATCAACGTCCCAATGTTTATAGGGAGTGAGGACTACCCGCATCAAATATAGACGTGGCGATGGCCTCTTCCCATACCTCCGGAAGAGTGCCGGTCCGAAGTGGCTGTTTAAACAGACTGTAGAGGGGCGCCGCTAATCCAAGGGCCGCTTCTTTCACGATCCGAGGATGGATGGATGGATTCCATCTGGTCCCAATGTGCTACAAGGATTGATCTTGAGCAAGAGATCCTGAACGTCGAACACAGAGAATTCAGCTGTTAAGAGTGAGCATTGGAATTTTCTCCTCGGGAGAACCGGATGCCAGCTTGCCGGAACCACATTGTAGACTGCTGAATAGTATTCTCTGAAGATCTCAGTAACCACCTGAGGGGTGAAGGAGGTTTCCCCGTCCTGAAACCGCAGTGAAAGTGCTGACGGCTTAGTTTTTCTCTGGCGACGCATGTACCTGAAGAGAAAATGTTCTTTCTTCCGAGTTACCAATAG